>OX439483.1:143853787-143955261 GCA_949320155.1 Melangyna quadrimaculata | reverse complement strand
GTGAAAAACGACCATTTTCGACATTTTACGTTTTTTAAATGTCGATATCTTCTTAACAATGGGTCGTAAGTAAAAACTTTTTTGTTGGCAAATGACATAATCTACAAGTTTTATATGAAACACTTTTCGATAGCATTTACTGTTTCCGAGGTTTATGTGTATAACTGATATTTTCGACATTTAACCTTGGATAACTATTGACGCGCACAACGATTTGCCAAAAGACTTTCGCGACAGTATTTCTTATGCTTAAATAAAGACAATTGCATTTAAAAAACTTCACTTAGATTTATTTGGCAGATTGTCCATTTTTTTGTAAATTTTTCCCGGGCAATAGGATTAATCGTATGTACTTACCTAAAATTAAACAATTTGCATCGAAAAAGTGTCAAAATAACCCCTTGTATAATTTTCAAAATATAATTCTACATACCGTAATTGAATTTAATCTACATTATATAAATTCATAATGAAAACAACAAGTTTCCTATTCTCCATTACAGATGTCATTCATAAAGGTACTTAGGTACCTATGAAGAGACCTTCATAATTGTCCCTATTTAAATCATAGTGAATTTTCAATAATCTGTCATCAACACATTTAACAAAAACGGCCCTTGATGCGACCCTTGTGGAACTTCATAATCAAAATAAAAAAAAATCATTCGTGTGCAAAGTTTACATATAACGCATATAACAACAACTCACAGAGCAAACCATAAGTGTGGTAATTTATTAACCACTTAGAGAGAGAGAAAGAGGGGATAAATATCTATTAATTAAAATTTATAATTTATAAAATAGCTACCACTAGCTATAATGCACATCCATTGATATGTAAGAGTGTATCTAGCTACTTATTATATTGCATTCGCAGTGCACTGCTAGATACTACTCAACTGATGCTATACTACAATTAGGTATACTCTACTTGCAACTTGTTATATTGCGACTAATTATAATTATTGATTTCATGGTTTCAATTAATTCAATAATGTATTATACCTTGTATTGGATTCCTAGAGCCACCACTGTGTGCCACACTCTAGGTATAGTTATGAAGGGTAGCTAAAGCACTGGCAGTAGCATAGTTTTGTAGTTGCAATAATTGTTTTCCTCAACCACATACACATACTAATAGAATTATTTAAATAAATTGGTAGGTACCTAGTTAAGTATTCAAAATTCCAATTGCAAAATTTACCTCAATCATCACTCTCTGAATTTTGTAAAATATGTCGATGTAGGTACCTCTCTCGTGGTAATTATTTGTTAATCAATCTATCTATTTGGTGGATGATGATAATGATGGAAGGGTGAAAAGTGGGGTAAAAGTGCGTTCAACCCATCAACCACAATAATCCGGTAATTCATTTTGTCTGTGTCAAAAACCGCTTAAACCAGCTCATTCGCTTCCATTAACCCACAAAATTATTTAATTACACAACAAAAAATGTTATAATAACAAAAAAAAAGGATTCTCTCCCTGTTTATAAAGAAGTAGCAGAAAAAAAAGGATTTTGCTTCGTCACGCTTTATAAGAACCACCCTCACTTTAAAAAAAAAAACACCATCAATGTGACACAAATTTTCAAAGGGAAAAAAAAACGGTATGCAAACTCACCCCTCATTAAAAAGGACTCTTCTGGCTTGCTATTTTTTCCCACCAGGACTCCCCCAACTCCGTCTTCTTCAAATATTGCTGCTGGTGATGTTGATGATGTGTGTCCTTACAGACAACGTGGAGTCATCGACATATATATTATACAACAACAATACAAAATTGTAACTTACGGTGTGAAATATTCAAAGCGAATCAACTTCACACGCAGAAAAAAACCGATTAAACAGAGCGAGTGCGTTGGTTGGAAATTTATTTCAGCGAAAAAAATTATTTACAGGACGAATTTACAAAAACAAAACATTTATCTTATGTCGAACAGCACTGTTGGTCGCATTGTCGATGTTGATGATCATGATGGCGTTGGCGTCGTTGATATGTAACAAAATCCAAATTAAATGAATTTAAATACATTTTTAATTAATTTATTTTAACAAGGCAGAGGAAAAAATTCACGAATTCACCCCTGCGAAAAGGTATGATAATGTTGCTCCTGTGCTTCTGCTGTTGCACTATACACACACACGCTAATGAAACAAAATTTTTACGCGGGTTTCTCGCCTGCCGTCTCGTCACCAATTAAAATTATTTATATCGCATCACACACATTTTGGACGTTTCGTTGTCCTGTGGTGTGGAAGTCGATGGATTGATGTGAAGTGGAGGTGTTGGTGTGGTGAATTTCAAGCCTTAATTGGATGACTTTCCGCGTGAAATTTGTGAAAAAAATCAAAGAATTTAACGAAATTCTTTCGACCCGGCTTTTACTTTAATTTTTTTTTTATTTCGAATGTGGGCTGGATGAAATTGACAAGGAAGAAGTGTCCTTCGTTGTCCTTTCGCACACCACCAGATATGGCAAAGAACCCACTCTAGCTGCTGATGGGTAATGGGAGGAAAAAAGGACCGGTTGTATAATTTCGTTGTGCCCAGAGACGACGACGATGTCAATTACATTGAGATGGACGATAGTGATATGCGTTGTCAAATCAACGGTTTCCACTTTATGGCTACAAACATTAATTTACATTAACAAGGACCTGCTTTTTTTATTTGTTTTCGAACAATTTAACACCAGTTTGACCTATTTTTTTTTTTTTTTTTGTCAAATTTTAACCATTTTTAAGGACGAACCTGTTTAACAAGGATTCGAGGACATTCAAAAAAAAACACAGATAAATTCTACTCTCCAAAGAATTAAGAAAAAAACATTAATATTTTCGACAGTTGAATTATTAATACGAGTCGAATTTTAGAAAAATCCAAAAATATCAACCGATAGATGGCGGTAAGCGCGTATTTATACCCGATTGTAAACCAACCCGTATCGCGTTATCAAAAGAACTGATTTTCTACCCAATCGACATAGAGTTGGTGTGAATTTTCATTGCATGGTGTTTTTACTTTGCTATACCTACATATCCTTATGCTGTGTGTGGACCTGAATTTTGTTGTTTTTGTTATTATATGTATATGTTTTGCTATGTATCCTCCTTTTTTGAGTATAGATAGTTTCATGGGTTTTTAGGTTGTGCAAGGTTTTATATTTTTGAGAGCAAAAAGATGTGAATTGATGATGAAAATGATGTTGATTCTCATGCTCATTCTCTCCCTTATTTTTAAATCTCTCCAATATAACAAAAAGTCAACAACAGTACTGTTGGTTTCTCTTTTTTGAGTTTGCGTACTAAATAATTTGTCTATTTCTCTTGAGAGACATTTGAGTGAAAATATTTTTCTTATCGCTATAGCACCCCTTCATCATTTCCAGTTATGCACGTCACTGGAGGGTTTCGAAAAAGCTTTCCTCTCTTTTATGTGTGTGAAAAAGTCTCCAAATTTTTACAACGAGATGGATATGAAGGATATGTTTTTGTTTTGGGTCTTTTGTTATTGCTGTATGGGTGTGATGGGTGTAATAATATAAAATTGACTATCCTAGTTAGATAAGAGATTTTTAAGGAGTAGTTTTTTTGGATTTTTTTTTTCTTGATAATGATGGGGTGAATGTTTGTTAGAAGAAAGGTGTTTTGGGGATTACATTTAGAACAAATTATCAATTGAAATACAATATGAACTATTTTTTCATAGTTCCAAATATCATTGGCACCACTTAAAATAAAATAAATTGGGTGGCACAACGGCTCGTGAAGAACCAGGGCCTATTGACTAACAACTCGCAACCATTCCTGTGTGCACCTGTTGACAGGAATGGAAGGGGCCTACAATTTTATGCCGAATCCGAACGGCTAGACGAGAAGCACTAATTCGTGACAAGTGATACTCTTGGAGGATTTGTCAATTCCTCGCAAGAGGCAGTAGCCCTGAAAAAAAAAACTTTTTAGTTTTTAGGTGGACGAGGCTGGGAAGCGATTCCAGACCTCCAGCGTGACAGTCGAACGCTCTAACCATTACGCTACGGGCTACTACATTGGCACCACTTGGTCACACGAAAATGTTTCCTTCTTCTATTATAAATTGTAATGTACGTATAGGTATATGTAGATACGAGTTTAAGTACTTATCCGAAATTATGAAATTATTTTTTTAAATAGCTAAAGTTGCTTAGCTATAAATGGTAATGCAAAATTTGTAGGTAGTGGTTAGAGCTAAACAAAAAAAAATATATTTTAGTCACAAGACTGAGGTTAAGGGTACTTATCTCCCTTGAATCTAGACCATTCCATTTTTTTCAATTTTTCAGATTTAGACACATACGACAGTCTACTTTTCTAGTTGCTATCGGAGTCCATGGTTTGACCCTGGCCAGGCTGAATTTATACAATCATTTTCTACTTTCCGAAATGTTCTTCGGTGTAAAAAGGACAATCGAACAAAATAAATTGAAAGCCAATTTGGGATATTTCGGTCTAATAGTAGCAGACAAATTTCATAACTTCTTCAAGTTTTAATCTAGAATATGGAATATGGTGATGTTATTAGTTTTAACAGCACTATGAGCCTGATGATAAGATTCGTTTTTTCGTATGTTGCGTTTTTTTTTTACAAATTTTAAAGGCTTTTTCTGTTAAACGCTGACGTTTCTGGTTTAACGACTGCGGTTGGCAATGGCACAGTGCGACTATTGTGTTTACCTGGAGGTGTGGGTTTGAGGCTCACTATATAGGGAGCATCAATTCCCCGCACCTTCAACTGGATGTCACCAATGGAATTTCATAAGATAAATAACAACTTTTTCTCAATACACTGTGCCAACAAAATTCTATCCTTTCCTTCTAACAATTGCCATGTATTGCATTTCAAAAGGCATGAGGTCTAACAGGCATTGTTAAAATAAACTAAAATTATATTTTTTCATATTTCTCCATTTAGTATCTAATGAAAAAAAAAAAATATACATACATTTTATTACTAGGCCACTGAATATAGGTACCAAAATATGAAAGGAGTAAGAAAAATCGGTTATTAACGGGCTTTTACCATTAAATATGTTTGTCTGGAAATAAGCTTGCTAAAAACACAAAATTCACCCAAATACACCCATGCATTTTTGAGAGAATGGTCACACATGTAGTTTTGCAACATTTTTGGTCTACCTTACTCGAAAACTATAAGCTGATTTTGAGAATTTTACTTAAATGATTTTTTGTTGGAAATTCGATTTTTTAAAAAAAACTAGCTGACCCAGCGAACTTCGTTTCGCCCAAATTCGTTATTGTAATGAAAATGATAACTCTGAGCCTGGCACATGAGGCTCGCTGTTCATAATGTAATTCATTCAATTCAAATAATTTATTTAAAACTCCTATTAAATACAATGGAAATAACTGATCTATAACAATGTCGACGTGTTTCAATAAAACCGCAGTTGTTAACGTGTCGTTTACCCCGCTTTTTCACTGAAGTACGTTATTGTTAGACAACGTTGTATCTTTCTATTCTCGGCCGGGTATACAAAGCGGGGTATTTACCGACACTTAAGCACGCCTCATACAATTGACCATCTGACAAACATGGGATTTCAAGATTGATGCCACAAACATCCAGCAATATTGTCCTTGCGACTTATAAATTCTCACAGCGAAGTCAATACGAACAGAAAACTGAAGGCACTTATACGAACAGCAAATCGCTTGGAATAAGTTGAATTTTCGCGTCAAAATCGTCGCTTGAATGACAATTACCGTATGATAGTTTGGAGCCTCGTTTTTAAAGCAATATTCGGGAAAAAATTTGTGTTGTTGCCAACAATTTCGTGGAAATTCAATCAGACCTGTGAAAAACAATTGCCTGGAGACTTCTGCAGCGGACTCGTAATTTCGTAAAGCAACTCGCTTGTTCGTTTGCAGTTGCAATTTCTTCTAATATCTTCATAAAGCCGACGCCTTCAGGCAAGTGTTTAATTCATCTGGTGGAGTTGATCTTCGAATGACAGGCAGGGTTCCCCGTAGAGATAATCCTAAAATGCCTCATAGTAGACTTTAGCACCGTCCTGCAAACTGATAAAAAAAGTTTTATCCCAACTTCCCAAACAGAAGAAAAGATATGTGCATTTTTTTTATTCAGTGCATTATTTATTGCCTTATTATTACTTTCGTTTTTGAATACCACGACTACCATTGAATGAATTCCCCCGTGTTTTTTTTTTCCTAGCAATATTTTAAATTACTTGTGCCAAAATATAAGCAGACGAAAATTATAATAACTGTTGGACTTCTTAGAGAAAAAAATTGTTAAACTTTGATTTTCAATGCAAAATGTGAAAGAGAATAATTTTTGAAAAAGTTAAATCATCTCTGGCCTAGACGCCCGCAGGAGGGCAAGGGCCCCTGACTCTGGCCGAACAATTATACTAGTTCTATTTTTATTATCAACTAGGAAATTTACACAAAAACTACTGTTTAAATGTATTTTTTTTGTCAGAGTCCATGGTTTGCCCCCTCCTGACTCTAGGTCAAGCCGTGTATACAGTGTTGCCAGAAAATATTTTCTGAAATCGGGAAATTACCACATAAGAAATCGGTGTAAATCGGGGACATTTTTTTAACCTTACAACTCATGACAAAGATTAGCTTTTTGTCAATTTTTTCTGAATGTTTTTTAACATTGAAAATAGGCTCGTTTTGCACAAATTATGGTGTTACCAAAATTAATAAAGTACAAATGAATACAAATGAAAATAAACTTAAGCGTAGTAGGGGCATTTTGCCAAAAATGTGGTTGGTGTTACCACAGAAGCTACCAACAAAATTAAAATGAACATCGCAGGGTATCGAATTGTTGGTTGGGTCGATGTGTCGTGCTTGTTCAATTTCCTTGTGCTACCAAAGAAGAGAATGAAAGAATGAAAAATAAAATATGACAGAAATAATGAGCTATATGTTTGTAGGTCTTCTATTGACTGCAGGCAGAGCACTACTACAGTACAGCTGAGTATCGAATTTTCGGTTGGTATGTTGTGTACCGTCACAGTGCGTGTTTTCAGAGTGTTGTGGGTAGGAAAAGCACACAGGATAGGTACCTACCACAGTAGAATTTACAAAAGTTTTGAACCTATTTACTATTACGTATATAATAATAAATGTAACTTTCCTACAAAAAAAAAAATAACTTTTTTAAAAAAAAATTAATAACTTATTTCCAAAAAAAAATGCTTTTCTACAAAAAAATTAACGGTTTTACAAACAATAAAAAATAACTTTTTTTAGTTTGTCAACTAAATTTTATACATATTTGCACTCAGCCCTGACTAACATAATATGTTCGACGGGCGCCTTTGTGGTCCTGCAACCAACTAGTCTTTAATATTAAGATTTTAAAATACTTCATTAAGCCAGACATATTCATTAAGCCAGACATAAGAGATTAATTGACAAAAAACAACAATCTACAATTGAATGGAAACTTCGAAAAAAAATGAAAATCAATTTGAGTTAATGTTTTTGTACCTCCCTACATCACTTAATTATTCAAAACTTTTTACGGAAAATTGATGTGGTACAAAAGTTGTAATTTAAGATTGTTGGTAGCATATTCTCTTTTTGAATTATGATTAAAAAAGATGAGCATTTTGTGACACCGCATTGGACAGGTACAATCGTTCCTAACATTATTTTTGCTTGGGTTTCAATGAAAAAATCTATTCCGTAGCTCGTACCACTGAAAAAATAGAAGTACTGTACAGTAGAAGTACTATACAGTAGAAGTACTATACAGTACTATACAAGAAGATGAGAGCCTACAAATGCGGCTGTGGTTGTACCCAATTCTGAAGATGGTGTGTTGCAAACAAAAAAGATCAGATCTTTATGAATGAGGTGAAAAATTAAAGCAGGGATGACTTAAATTTGTATGCAAACTTAATCGGAAAATGTTGAACAAATTCATTCTAAAAATGTGATTGAGTTAATAGTCGTTTCAATAAATTAGAGCTTATTGACTTAAACCTCCTACGATTAGGTATAAGATAATGTTGAAAAAAAATTAGGTGGTTAATTTAAAAGGAGCAAAATGAATAAATATAAAATAAATTCGTAAATTACGAAATTGTAAACGGATCCTCCAGATTAAGGTTTAAAAATACTGCCCTTAAGATTTACAAAAAAAAAAAAATACTATCAACAAATTCTTGAAAACTACGAAAAAATTAAAAACAATTTGAGTTAATGTTCTTTTTTACCTACCTAATTTACTTAATTCTTCAGAAATTATTAATTTAAATTCTTTGTTAGGCATATTCTTTGCATAAACTAGAGATTACAAAGTTGGAAATCTAATACAAAATTCAAATGTAATGCTTTTTGAATTATGGTTATTAAAGACAAGCTGTTGTGACACTCAATCTGACAGATAAAAACGTTTTTTTTCTTACTTTACATTTTTGAATACCACGACTACAAGTGAATGAGTTCCATCATTTTTTTTTTTGCAGGAATATTTTACATTACTTGTGCCAACACATAAGTAGAAGAAAATTATTATAACTGTTGGACTTCTTAGAGAAAAAAATTATTTAACATTGAATTTCAATGCAAAATGTGAAAACAAATAATTTTTGAAAAAGTTAAATCATAGCTGGCATAAAAAAAATGCATGAATACCTAAATGGCCAACTATTTTAAAAATATGCGCGTTAAATGCAGATTTCAAAATGGTATTACTTATTATTATATCTAGAGTCAATAACAAGTTATTGGTAAAAATCTGCAATACTAGAGTAAATTTAGCAAAAACAAAAGTTTTCAAAATTAGCACAGTAAACGTGAAAATAATACCAAGCGCTGAACATAGCAGAGTTTTGATTTATTGGCTGTTTCTACGATGTTGTCCTAATGATAAATCCAAGCTTTCAACTTCTAGGGCCGAATGCATTATTGATAAAAATGTCAAAAAAGTGCAAAAAACGGTTACATTTTCGAGCTTGTTTTGAATTTTACCTGTTCTATTGGGCTTTAACAAACCCATCAAATAATTTGTTGGTTGCTATTAATTTATTTGTTATTTTCTCTAAACAAAAAGTTTTTGAGCCAGCTTTTAATCACATGATCACTTAGTTAGAAAACAAAAATAGATAATTTTTTAATTTTTTTTTTTATTTAAAGCAAATGCTCAAACTGTTTTCCACCCACTCTTATACAGGTTCTGCAGCAAGGTTTTGCTCAGAAATTTGTAATGCAGCTGCCTCCACACGATTTCTTAGCTCCTCTAAAGACCTGATCGGCTTGCTGTATACGATTTCCTTAATGCATCCCCAATATAAAAAAAATCAAATGGATTTAGGTCTAGTGAACGGGGTGGCCATAAAATTGGTCCCAGACGTCCTATCCATCTGCCTGGATATCTGGCATTTAAATATGCCCGCACAGGCACAGCATAGTGTGCTGGACAACCATCATTTTGAAGCCAATGGGATTCCTTTAGTTCTTGAGGCACTTCTTCCAGCAAGGTTGGGAGATCATTTTGGAGGAACTCCAAATAACCTTGGCCAGTTGAAATCCCCGGCAACTCAAAGGGTCCAATTATTTTCCCATTGAGAATCCCAGTCTAATAGTTTATTGTGAATTGGTACTGGGACCTGTCTTCCCTCATGATGTTTGGGTTTTGTAGTGCCCAGAAGTGGAGATTATGGAGATTAGTCATCTCTTTTAAATGTCGACTCATCGCTCCAAAGAATTTTTCCAAAAAACTGCGGATCTTCTTCAATTTGCATTATCATTTGTCGACAAAAACTCATTCTCGTTTCAAAATCTTGCGGCTGGAGAATTTGCACCCGTGTTAGGTGAAAGGGATGATATTTATATTTACTTAGCACATTATGCGCAGTCGTCTTTCCGATCCCAGTGCGTCGTGCTATTGCTCGGATTGATACTGTAGGATCTCGGTCAAGTTCCGCAAGCACTAAGTCTTCCGTATCTCCTCGAGGGGGTCGTCCCACGCCAGCACCACCAACACCATTACCACCATTAAACACTCGATAATCCGGGTGACGTGCGTTAGGTTACCTTTCCCTATACAGAGTCGCAGCTTCGTTTGCGTTGCCTCTGCACTCTCCATAAATGAAATGCATGTTTGCATATTCTTGTGCAGAATACAGAATACGTGGCATCGAAAAAGTTCAATCAAACGTCTTAATTATCAAAAAGCAGGTTCAGGAAAACAGCTATTAAGACCGTTAATTTTTCTGAAGAATGAACAATAAAAACGATATAAATAAGTGTTCGTCGTGGTCTTAATCTTATGAATTAAGATCAAATTACAAAAACTTTAATTCAAAATTTAAAAAACTTACGATTTTATGCGTTCTCACTTTCTCAGGATCTTACAATTTACTATTCAAAAAACACAATTAAAATTGAATCAGAAGAATTTTTGTTTGGAGAAAATAACAAATAAAAAATAGCAACCAACAAAATATTTGATGGGTTTGTTAAAGCCCAATAGAGCAGGTAAAATTCAAAACAAGCTCGAAAATGTAACCGTTTTTTGCACTTTTTTGACATTTTTATCAATAATGCATTCCGCCCTAGAAGTTGAAAGCTTGGATTTATCATTAGGACAACATCGTAGAAACAGCCAATAAATCAAAAATCTGCTATGTTCAACGCTTGGTATTATTTTCACGTTTACTGTGCTAATTTTGAAAACTTTTGTTTTTGCTAAATTTACTCTAGTATTGCAGATTTTTACCAATAACTTGTTATTGACTCTAGACATCGTGGTATTCAAGAATGTAAAGTAAGAAAACAAATAATGCACTGAACAAAAAAATGCATATAACTTTTCTTGTGGTTGGGATAGAACTTTTTTTTATCAGTTTTCAGGACGGTCATAAAGTCTACTATGCGGCATTTCAGGGTTATCCATTACTTACGGGACACCCTGTATACTGAAGGATTTCAATCTTCTATTTCTCTTGTCAGCAATAAAGCGCTTATGTTAAGCAAATATAGCTGTGCACTTATTGAAAGCTCCAAACGTTCTGAAACAAACAACAAAAACTATTCTTATGGGAAGAATTAACTGGCTGAACATCAATAGCAGTAGGTTCACTTGTATTGTTGAAGATAGCTAGTACAATTGAATTGACGAAGTTGAAAGGAAGAAAACAGTCACAGTCGAGCCCGTTCATAGCCATATGAAGATGAAATACAAAAATGTGCTTTTATCCGACTGCAAAGTTGGTTTGGCGCACAGAAAAAAAGATTAAAATGACGATGCAATGATGCACGCAAAAGTGTGCGTGCACGCAAACGTATGCGTTCACGCAAACGTGTGCGTGCACGCAAACGTATGCGTCCACGCAAACGTATGCGTGCACGCAAACGTATGTGTCCAAGCAAACGTATGCGTTCACGCAAACGTGTGCGTGCACGCAAACGTATGCGTCCACGCAAACGTATGCGTGCACGCAAACGTATGCGTCCAAGCAAACGTGTGCGTGCACGCAAACGTATGCGTCCACGTAAACGTGTGCGTGCACGCAAACGTATGCGTCCACGCAAACGTGTGCGTGCACGCAAACGTATGCGTCCACGCAAACGTGTGCGTGCACGCAAACGTATGCGTCCACGCAAACGTGTGCGTGCACGCAAATGTATGCGTCCACGCAAACGTGTGCGTGAAGGCAAACGTGTGCGTGCACGCAAACGTATGCATCCACGCAAACGTGTGCGTGCACGCAAACGTATGCGTGCACGTAAACGTATGCGTCCACGCAAACGTGTGCGTGCACGCAAACGTATGCGTCCACGCAAACGTGTCCGTGCACGCAAACGTATGCGTGCACGCAAATGTGTGCGTACACGCAAACGTATGCGTCAATGCAAACGTGTGCGTGCACGCAAACGTATGCGCGCACGCAAACGTATGCGTCAATGCAAACGTGTGCGTGCACGCAAACGTATGCGTGCAAGCAAACGTATGCGTGCACGCAAACGTATGCGTGCAAGCAAACGTATGCGTGCACGCAAACGTATGCGTCCACGCAAACGTATGCGCGCACGCAAACGTTTGCGTCCACGCAAACGTGTGCGTGCACGCAAAGGTATGCGTCCACGCAAACGTATGCGTGCACGCAAACGTATGCGTCCACGCAAACGTGTGCGTGCACGCAAACGTATGCGTCCACGCAAACGTGTGCGTGCATGCAAACGTATGCGTCCACGAAAACGTGTGCGTGCACGCAAAAGTATGCGTGCTCGCAAACGTGTGCGTGCACGCAAACGTATGCGTCCACGCAAACGTGTGCGTGCACGCAAACGTATGCGTCCACGCAAACGTGTGCGTGCACGCAAACGTATGCGTGCACGTAAACGTATGCGTCCACGCAAACGTGTGCGTGCACGCAAACGTATGCGTCCACGCAAACGTGTCCGTGCACGCAAACGTATGCGTGCACGCAAATGTGTGCGTACACGCAGACGTATGCGTCAATGCAAACGTGTGCGTGCATGCAAACGTATGCGCGCACGCAAACGTATGCGTCCACGCAAACGTGTGCGTGCACGCAAACGTATGCGTGCAAGCAAACGTATGCGTGCACGCAAACGTATGCGTCCACGCAAAAGTATGCGTGCTCGCAAACGTTGGCGTGCACGCATACGTTTGCGTTCACGCATACGTTTGCGTGCACGCATACGTTTGCGTGCACGCACACGTTTGCGTGCACGCACACGTTTGCGTGGACGCATACGTTTGCGTGCACGCACACGTTTGCGAGCACGCACAAGTTTGCGCGCACGCATACGTTTGCGTGCACGCATACGTTTGCGTGCACGCCTACGTTTGCGTGCACGCATACGTTTGCGTGCACTCATACGTTCGCGTGCACGCATACGTTTGCGCACGCACACGTGTGCGTGGGCGCATACGTTTGCGTGCACGCACACGATTGCGAGCACGCATACGTTTGCGTGGACGCATACGTTTGCGTGCACGCACACGTTTGCGTAAACGCATACGTTTGCTTGCACGCATACGGTTGCTTGCATGCATACGTTTGCGTGCACGCACACGTTTGCGTGCACATTGTTTCGTGTAACAATGTTGCAAGTTGCATGTTTCATGTGTCATGTTGCACGTGGCATGGTGCATGTTGTATATAGCATGTTGCATTTTGCGTGTTGCATTTGACCCGTTGATAATGCTTCTGGCTTCTTGCATCCATGTATCATGGTGCATATTGCATGTGCATGTCCAGTCCATGACCATGTCCATGATATGGTCTGCGGTTATTTTTCTTTATAAATTGTATCGTGTAACAAACTGCTGTGAAATGCACTGGACCATATCTATAGCGGGTAGCTGCCATACAACGATATTTTCATAAAGGTTGAAAACTTGTTGGTATTCGTAAATGTTTTTCAACCTTTATATAAGTCATCATCCAGATCCAACATCATACAATAAAATGAAAGCATGTGTTTGCAAATCAACAGTTTGCAAAGCGCCAGCCTCCCAGCCAGAATACTCTGTCATTACTGTAATATGTACTTTTTTTTTGTCTCCTTTTTGTTTCTATTTTATTTTTACATCAGATTTTTTTTTACATACCTACACAGTTACATACTCGTATTTTTTTTATTTTTGCATAAATACGAAAGGAGGAAGTTTCTAGGATTTTCAGATATTTTCATATGAACCACTATAATCTAAGGAAATTAAAAAAAAAAAAAAAAATAATGGCTGGTTTAAATTTGTAATCATTATCTTGGAAATTTTTTATTTAATTGGAATTTAGCAAAGAAATCGTTTGGGACAACCAAGTTTGTTTGTGACAAACTATTTTCCAAAAACTCGTAATGGCTGGTTTAAGTTTATACTTATTCCATTGAAAAACGAGTTTTCGTAAAATAGGCTGTCACAAACAAACTAGGTAGCCACAAACGATTTTATTGGTAAATTCGAAATTTGTTAAAAAATTTCAATATAATGAAGTAAAACATTATACAAGCTCTATGGCTAGAGCCTTTTTTTGTTAATAAATTCATAGTTCAGAATCAATTTCCCATCTTTGAAGTGGAAACAACACTGTTTTATTTTTAAAATGAATCTTTTATACTTAGTTATCATTGCAGCATGTTGCTCACCTCAAAGCATAATAACTTACCTCGGCATCATGAATCACGCTACACATACACCAGCACTAACCTATGCATATCTACGCCCATAGCAATAAACAAAATGAAAGTGTGGTGAACTGAAATCAGTTGTTCTAATTTTTCTCGAAAACTACGTTGTCACAAACGATTTTATTGATATATTCAGAAGTCACAAACGATTCCTGGTCGATTGAGTGTAAAAAAGTCTATACTACTACAGTTTTCAAAAAAAAAAAATGGCTAACTTGTACATTTTTTTGATTTGTTAATAACTTAATAACTAGCGAGTCACAACACTTTTTATTGCTGTCACAAACAGTCACAAACGAATCACAAACGATTGGCACAAAAAAAATTCAAAAATTTGAGTTTTTAAAAATTGGAATGGCTCTAGGATGATCTGATATTTTAAGTTAGACAAAGCCAGATTAAAAAGTGTTCAAATTTTTAGTAAAATTATAAATAAAGTAAATTGCAGATACTATGAAACATTGAAAATCGGGGAAAAGAGTCATATTAAGATCAAAAAATCGGTGTATCAGAAATAGGTCTAAAAATCGGGAGAATTACGACAAATCGGTGTTTCTGGCAACACTGCGTGTATAGCCGCTTCTATTTAACTCTTTGTTTTGTTCGGAAATGTGATTATTTTCTTGTCAGCTTTGTTTCCAGGTTCATAGTTTGACTTGTGATTTTATCACAATGTTCTGAGAGAGCATATCGTTGTTGTAACTGAGGCACTGCAATAGCTTTCGGAAGAGGCTAATAGAATAACAAGGCAACGTGGCCTCCAACTTTATAACTCTTGCACAAATTCGACCTTTTTAGTTTGTTTTTTTTTTATGATGTCACATTTACTCATCGATGGTAGAACCTGTTGCTAATATTTTACAGGGCGTTGACCAAAATCTGTCAACAGTTTAAAAGATCAGGTCAATGCTTTGAATAAATTATTTCAACAAAATCGACAGGATGCTGACAATTGATTTAAATCTCTATGGGAGGTAATGGAAAAATGCTTGAGTGAATCAGGCATAGTTTAAGCTGTCCAAGAATAATTCAAAAATAAATCCATTGATCAAATGTTCCAGCTTCTTCACCTAAAAGTTATTTTAGAAAAGCTATTTATATTCCGTACATGTCGCTTACAGAACGCTTTACAAAAGAAAATGAAGCTGCATTTAGATGTGTGAAATGGGAACCCCGAAGTAAAAATGTTTGGGTGGGGTTTATCAGAATCGTTTGTCCACGTTTGTTCAACCAAAATCATCATTTGTCCACCCTCAGGAAAAAAGTTATTAAGCTTTTCTTTTTTATAGCAACTCCCCAAAATCAAAAAACTCATCTACTGCCCCCAATAGATGACTTAGGAAGATGAGACTAAGTGCGTTCGTTTGTCCGGCGGCTGTTTAAGATTATTCACCAAAAATAATCGTTTTTCCACCCTTAGTTCAAAAGTTATTCAACATTCCTTTTTTATAGCAACCCCCAAACAAATTTTTTTTTTAACTCTCCCCATACAAACTTCTATACACACATAATAGCTTTAGTGAAATCATTGCCACTTCCAGGAAGTGGCAGGACTTCCAAACAAGTTCAGACAGAGTGCAAAACATGCATCAAAGGTCAAAACATTTTGTTTGCAATGCTTCAATTAGAGTCATAGGTATACAAATCCCTAAATAGTTAAAATTAGTTTGGTTTTTGTATTACGTTTGGTCTACTTTTTGGCTGTTCGTTTCTTTGTTTTATGCATTTTTTAATTTATTAAATATCGTCCGTGTGTACACGCATAGCTCGAGAACGGATCATTCGATTTTATTAATTTTGGGCTTAATGAATTCGTATTGACTCAAGGAAGGACACTGCAAAAAAAATACCGGATTATTGGAAATCCGTGGAATTAGTGCATAGCTCGAGAACGGATACTTCCACTCTCACGATTCTGGGGTTGATGAATTCGTATATTGTCTCAAGGAAGAACATTGTGATACTAGGGGAAAATCCCGGAAAATTTCCAGAAAAACTGGAACGGGAAGATCATGTTTTTAATACATTCCTAACAGCCGAAAGATCGTTCGATTTTCACGATTATTGGATTGATACGGATTCGGGTTGGACCGAGGAAGGAATATGAAGGAATCAGATAAAATAAAATTTTTGGAAGGCGGTAAAACAGAACTGATATTGTAATTGCACCTGCAAGTTGATGAAGAAAAAAAAAGAGAACTCTGCGATGGCTTATGCTTATATATCTAACACCGACCCAAAAATTTTGACTTCGGGGTTCCCACTTCACACAGCTTGCATTTTCACTATTTCAGCTATCGCAAAAATTATGCAAATTATGGATTCTCCAGAATTCGATATAATTATACAGAAAATAATGGAGTAATATGGCTGCTTTCTGGATGATTTCCTGGCGGATTCCAAGATGTGGTACGGTTTTAACAAAATTCAGACTAATGGAAATGATTGTTAAAACATTTCTGATTTATTGAACAGTGTAGAAAAGGAGTTTAATGCATCGATTTTGTCAGCTCTTTGTATAGGGCTTTCAATTCCAGCAACTACTTGCACCGCTGAGCGATCGTTCAGCCCCTTACGAAAAGTAAAAACTTTGCTTAGATCCACAATGACCGACAAACGACTTGATTCGTTGTGCATGATGTACAATAATTGACCGTTTTGGAAAAGAGTCCAGGCGGTTGCAGTTGCTATCCACTAAGTAAGTAACAAATGTTGAAAAAAATCATATATTTGCGCCTTAAATAATTATTTAACGTCAACACGAATAAAATGTTACATTTTCTAGTCCTAAAATAAAATCACTTACAACTGACCTATGCCTAGACAAAATAAATAAAATTTTAATAAAAAAAAAAAACATCGAATTTAAAAATTGCATATTCATTTTTTATCTAATCCAAGCTTTTAACTTCTAGGGCCAAATGCAACATTGCTAAAATTGTCAACAAAGTGCAAAAACCGGTTACATTTTTGAGGTTGTTTTGAGTTATACCTCTTCAATTGGGCCTCAAAAAACCATCAAATATTTTATTGGTTGCAGTTAGTTTTTTTGTTATATTTCCTAACAAATAATTTTAAAAAAGTACGTATACGCCCGAGTGTAGTGTAGTCTTAGAGATTTTATTTTTTTCGTATTCTGTTATTCGACATTTGTTTGTCGAAAACTGATTAAAATTTTTTTAAGGATTACATGTTGTATTAAGGGGCTTATTGCGAGAGTCTATTCAGAATAGACTTAAAGTCGAATAGACTTATAGTCTATCATCGGTATTGCGAATTTCTATTAGAATAAATTTTTGTCTACTAAATAGAATTTTTTTTTCGATCAAGAATTTCTGATCGATTTTTGTGTAAATTTTTATTTAAACCTATAATAAGAATGTATTTTAGTGGAAAAGAATATCTTGTGGTACAATATGAACTTTCATATCGTCATCCATGTTTGGTGTCCTTCCTTCAAGATGCTCAATCATCTTAACATGTGCTGCAATATAAAATTTGCTACAATAATATATATTATATATATATTATACATTCCTTAGAAATTGTGGATTTTTAAAATGCACCATAAAAATGCACTTTTTCCAAAAGTCTTAATAGTGGATGCTGATGTAATTATTGATATTTATATGGAAGTCCAACAATTTTCTCAATGTCCTACCTTTTGCAAAAAGCTGCAATGTCATATTTGTAACAAAGGAGCCTTACATTCAACTGCGAAATGATTTTTCAAGTTGTTATAACTGTTATTAAGGCTTTTAGAGAAAGTGCATTTTGAAGATGCACAAATCAGCACTGCACCCCAAGCTACCACATTCTCATAAATATGTATGTACCATAATAATACTATGCAAATGTATGTCTGCATACATATTTTCATTCGATGTCTAAATTCTAAAGGACCGGAGTTCATTTTTGCAATTAGTCGCACTATGGAATATTATTTTTTTGAAGAAAAACTATTTATTTCATCAAAAATACGTCCAATTTTCGTCAAACTATATTTATTTTCTAAAACTCTAGGGGAGATTTGACATTTTAGTCTAAAGCTCTAGTCGAGAGCTTTTAATATTCTATTTTCGAAAATCGATTCTATTTCAATAAGTCTACTGAGCAAGGCGATACTAATTTCAAATTTGATAGAATCGAAAAAAGTCAAATAGACTTAAGTCGAATAGACTCTCGCAATAAGCCCCTAAGTTTAATCGATATCCTAAGAGCCGTTTCTGAGAAAACTTACCCGTTATAGATGAGCTTACAAGAAAATTTGAGTTTCTCTTCAATGGAATCTCATACAAATGCTTTACACCAAATAAAAAAATACATTAAAGCTGAAGGCGGAACAAGATTTTGTGATCGTGTGTGAAAACCAATTCTAAGTAGATTTGTCTATCAAAGCTTTATTTTATAAGAATGTAGTTTGTGGCACTCTTTCTAAAAGACCTGTTAGGCTTTTTGACCAGCAGTCCGTACCATTTCAACTTTATTGATGGTAATTTTCTCCAATAGTAATTATTTTTTATAGTTTTCAATAAAATTTAATATTCACTTACCTGTGAAAAGACTTGAATTTAGCGAAGCATCCTGCAAACAAAAAAAAAATAAATAAAATTATTTTCAATGCAGGAACATACAACAAATTTAAAATTATGTTAAATAAGATTTAAGACAAAAACACTTAGGAAAATGTTTTGGTTTTTCTTCTATGTATAGAATTTTATATTTCAATTCCTTAAAACAACAATTTGATATTACTAGGGGAGAGAGCATATCATTAAATCACTAAACTGATATAAGGTTTAGAGATTTGAATGTCACCTAATCGATAGTCGATAGTCAACTCAACTTAACTGTACATGTACAAATTTGGTATCTGCCCCAGAAATGTATTACGGAGAAACTATATAGTTATCCCAAGTTCGGTTGTCTACAATGTTGGTGATTCAGTTAAGAAGAATCAACTGCATCCCCAAGAGAAACAAACTGGACATACTCGTATATATTGCATATAGCTAATTCTGCGGCGGCAAATTCAATGGCGGTGTGAGGTCTACTAGAATAAGAATATATTTTATATGCGGCTTTCACATTCAGTTATTACTAATTATAAGACTAGCCATGAAAAGGGACTACTCTCACATTGGAAAGAAGAATTACTCTGCCATCAAAAATATCCGCAAAAAATATTTTTTGTATATTCTTCTGATTGCGTCTTGAAGATAATCACTTATTTAGATCCTTTGACTTGTAACGTCCGTAAAGTTCCCTTTGCGGGGCATAGGGCGTCCAATACTCCTACGCGCCATCGTGTACAGTTTCTGGAGATGTATCTCAGCTCAATCTATGTAACTCTTCCCAAGTTGTGCTGATTCCTCTTCCACTCTGCGTGGGAGGGTTTGTTTCTGTCGTATTGATCTTTAGCCCAACGATTTTAGCTTTCCTCTCCAACCTTGTTGTCATTTGATGGAGATCACTAATTCAGATGGTTGAAGTTCGATTGCCGAGTCCACTGAATTTCTCCATTACCATTGGACAAAGCTACTTGCAGTACATCTGTGCAGTACATAATGTGGTCCAGACAGAAAGATCCAGTGCTTTCATTTTGTTCAATTAATATATATTTATATATACCTTTATATATACACCGTTTTTGCTCATATGTTTTTGTTGGTGCTGCTCGAGTAAGAACTCTGCGGGAATACCGCTTTGTTGTTCTTCAATGCCTTGCTTAAGGTAAGAATTTCTTCTATACTTGGAGGTACAGTTTGTATTCAGTGTATTGTCACTTCACTGGCGAAAACGCGGTTTAAAACTGCAGAAAAATCCTCTTTCCATCTTTTGAGCTGGTCCTCATCCAAAACTAGCAGGTCTTTTCCCAGATGTTTGCTTAGAGCTGTGGACACCTGTAAGCTGTTTGTTAACTTTGTAGACGGTCCTTCTGTCACAATAACTTGTGGCCTCTTCTGCTTCAGGCAGATGGTCCCACAGAAAACGTATTGGACCCATATTTTCGTTATAAGAGAGGAAGCTTCTATTAGTTATAACTTATTTCTGATTGCTATCACAATTCGTTCTAAGGAATCAGTTTTTTGTTTGCCCTTCTCTGGTTTCGTTGTGTGCATTGTTTTTCCCGATTTTGCAGTACAAAAAAAGTGGCTATAATCGAGTGACTTGCTAACTTAACAGTGAAGTAAGCAGGTCACGTGGTGTACCTCGTGAACCAAACGTGCTTGGAACTTGCGGTAAGGCTCAAAATATGCAGATTTTTGCATTTCAAGAATAAGCAAGATCCAAAGTTTGAAGTCTTCATTTTTTAACAAATTCCATAAAATTGACTTCACTGCGAAGTTGACAAGAATCAAAGTGCATGTCTGTGAAGTTAGCAGTGCAGTATAATTTTTTTTTAATGAAGGACTTTACAAATTTTACTAAGTCTATTCCTAAAATGCAAAAAACTGCAAATTTGGATTCTTACTGCAAATTCCTAGCATGCTTGGTAATCGAGGTGAACCATGTAACTTCACTGTGAAGTTAGCAGGTCACTCGATTACACCCACGCAAAAAAAATGCAAACAGAAGCTGCAAATTACTGGTTTGCCCTATTACTCTAGGTTAAAGTTGTCCTGCATTTTCGAACGCATTTTCAATGCAGCATCACATGCAAAGACCCCAAACATGGCATGCAAGACTTTTATACTTACCTACATTTGAAATGTCTCAAGACACTGGGGGAATATTGTGTTCATTCACACGTACAAATTGCTGCGGGCTCTTATAGTCTACTACTTTTAGCTGAAATCTATAGACGTTTTCAAAATTTCATCTTTCTTTAAAAAAAAAAAAGCGCATTAACATTTCTAGATATGTGGCAACTCTAATTTAATAAAAAAAATTATCAAGTATACATATAACATTTATTAGATTTCAACTCAAAACTATGTTCAAAAGTATATTTAAATTCACAAAAAGACAAAACCTCATCCTCAGAAAACTGTCAACTAATTCCATAGATAACATTATTATGTAGAAAAGTATTTTATTTGATACAGAAAAATATTCTTCACACTTTCTTGTCAGATTTATCATCATTTATTCTGTCATAAGAACCATAAATGTATCTTAGGTATATTCCAATTCCAACTGCTGTTCATTTTCTTTTTGAATGTTTTCAGCACTCACGTTGCGGTGGTGGTGGCACGCGTAAATGCTTCTAAATCTCTTTTGGGTCAAGCAGCATCAAGATTATATCAATTTACTGAATTTTTAGCCTTTTCTATTTTTCTATTTCTTGAAATTGTCTATTAAAATTTACGTAGTGTCAGTGTCATGAAATAATACCACAAGCAAAAGACCAAAAGGTACCTATCTATGATAACACACAATAAGAACTTGTCATATCCTCCCACCCAGGCCAAAAAAAAACAAGCCAACCGCTTGATTCAATATTTAAAATACATAAAAAAGACCACTGAAGGGATAGTGATAATTTTTGCACTTGCCCTTAACTATATTTTCTGATAAAGTGGCGCCCAACTCAAAGCCATTTTTTTTTTGATAATCCCCCATCCAACGAAGAAGGTTTTGTACCGAGGGGAAAATGAAAACTGATTGTTAGAAAAAAAAAAGAATATAATAGCAAAAAACCCTAAGCTATAGAAAATTGGTCCTTGAATATGATCTTGTTATTATTATTTTTTTATTATATATTTCCTTTCTTTATGATTTTTTTTCTCTTTTTCTTCTTGTGGTATAAATTTATATCTTTTTTGTGTCCAATTTTTCATTTTACCATTGTTCGTGTCGTCTTTTGCCAATAAATCGCCAGCTTTTCTTTTCATTCAATCGATCCAACGCGATACTACACGTTCGGCGTCATTTACTGACAAAAGCAACTTGGATATGGATGTTGTATGGATGTGGATGGAGTTGAGTTTGAAATAGATCTAAAAAAAAATGGATGTCAGAAAGGACGACGACGACGACAGCGACAGCGACGACTATGACAACGAAGACGACTACACATCGATGTACGATTGAAATGAAAATGGGCTAACAAAGAGTGTCTCACGTTACCTTAAGGACGATTGAAAGGATTATTCTGTGGCACGCAGCACATACAGTATACACCGCGTAGTTATCTCTAATCTAGTTTAATATTGCTCCAACGAAGACGATGAATGGTTAAAAATAAAAAAAAAGATGCGAGGGAGATATACTTTTCCTTCTTTTTTTTTTTTTGTTAAACATTTCCAGGACACAAGGACACTGTCTTTCTTCTCACGTGACTCTGTGTGTTCGCACTACTCGTATAACTCAGCCACGAATGTTCTATTGATAGAAACACTATACGCGAGAATGGGTATGTGGGTGTGTGTGTAACAAGCCTTTGAACATAGAAACATAATCATAATAAAAAAGAAAAATAAGGATGAGACAAGCGGGAATAAAACGCTTTACCGAGTATTAAGGACAACTCCGGGGGAGATGTGGGGCGGGAGGGGCTAGATTGGGTTGGTTATATATTGTGGCTGGGGCTGAGAAAAAAACTGAAAGACTTTTTGGCTTTTAGACTGTTGCCTTGCCTCACTGTGCTGCTTCTGATGTTTCGCTGTCGCTGTCGCTTGGCAGGCTCTACTCATATACTGATGGGTTTTTTTTTGTTTGCAAAGCCTGAAACGTGATATCATAAAACCGAAGGGACATAGAAATGAAAGCTCCATCTCGCGGGCTTTTAAATCTTCAGAAACACAATGAAAAAAAAGGATTCTTTTTCAATAATTTTATTTATCCTTTTTTACTGCCTCTATCTACCCACCTACTACCTATCTATACATTGATGGCATCTCGTTCTTCTAAGGCTCGCGTGTTATTTTTCACTTCTTATTTAAAACGTTTCGTTTGCCATCATTTTGATCCTTCGTCTTGTCGATATTTTTTTTTTTTATGAAACGATTGGCTCTGGCGGATTGACATGTGGATGTGGGTTTTTTTTTTGGTGGGCGGGGGTGCGTGAGTTGAGTTTTTTTTTTTTGTTCAAGTATAAGAATGCCAAGAGGATATGTGTAATTTATTTTGTGCGTCTATTTTAATGTCATTTGAGATAAATTGAATTTTGTGGCAATGGATTAGGGCTTGACGGTATATAGATTGTAGGTATATGAGGGGAATGTTTATGCACATGGAAGTAGGTGTACAAAATGAAGATCAGGAGGAGCTCTTTGTTTTTCAGTCGGAATGCCACGGGGGAGGTTTATTAAAAAATACCTTTTGAGCGCTTGAAAGGACGTATTTTGTAATAATTAGAAATCGCACATATGTACTTAACTGATTTGCTATACGCAAATCAGAGATGACATGACTTTTGCAATCTTATACCATGTCAAAGGAGAAATATTTGCGTCAAGAATTCGGTACAAGGATTTGTTTAAGGGAATTTAACGAGACTTTTATAATTGAATTTTTTTATGAGAATTTTTTTGTTGGTTCAGATTCTTTCTTTATAACAAAAATCTGAAACACGAAAATACATACAACATACATATATTAACATATGTAGGAAATGGACATGGAAAAGGACATGCACATCGCCATCGACATAGAGATGGACATGAAGATTTGAATATGCACCATGCAACATGCAACGTTCGTGCACGCAAACGTATGCTTTTTCATCTTTTTTCAAAATACTCGAAAACTATAGGTGTTTTTGTAAGAAAATGTAGGAACACATTGTTGCTCATGTCATCCTTCACAAAAAGACTACAACACTTATTTTTTGTAGACTTGAAAGATTTGAAGAAGGGCTGGCCACGAGACGAGAAAAGTCTTGGTCTCGATCTCGGTCTCGCATGACGAGAGCGAGACGAGACGAGACGAGACTGGCTTTTAAGCAACCGAGACGGGACTGTATATTTGGACCGAAACAGAGAGTCTAATAAATTAAAAAATCCAATTTCAGCCCCTAATTTGAAGAAAAACGATCAAAAACATTTGACTACCTCAACCAATAAGCCCTTTCAGCCAGCGCTGTCCGTAGCTAGCCGCTTCGAGTTGCGCGCACCAAGTTGGCTGACGTCATTCTCCAATTGTGCGCACCACCTGTTATGGATTCTTCCTCTGTTGCGTACACAATCGGGGTTAGATTCGAAGACTCGTCGTGCAGGTGCGATGCTGTCCATACGCTCTACGTGCCCCAGCCATCTCAGCCACTGTATTTTCAGCTTTTTGACCAGGTCAACGTCGCTGTATAGCTCGTACAGCTCGTCGTTGAATCTTCTCCTCCATACTCCTTCAATACACACTGGGCCGAAAATCACCCGAAGAATCTTCATTTCAAAGCACCATAGCAGACTTTCACCTGATTTTTTCAATGTCAATACTTCTGCCCCATAGAGCAAGGCCGGGATGATTAGGGTCTTGTATAAAGTCTCCTTGGTTCTTTGAGAGAGGGCCTTACTACCTAAATGCCTTCTTAGACCGAAGAAAAACAGCGGTTGGCAAGAGTAATTCTTCGTTTGATCTCTGCACTGATGTTATTTTGCGAGGTAATAGTAGAGCCCAGGTAGACAAAGTCCTTGACAATGTCGAAGTTATATCTGTCCATTGAGATATTTTGCCTTCCGAGTCGCTGAGATTCCTTTCTCGATGACAAAATATACTTCGTCTTGTTCTCATTAACCGCCAATCCCATTTTAGCCGCCTCCGATTCAATGCTGGCAAATGCGACTTTCACAGCTTGCTTCGTTCTGCCGACAATGTCTATGTCATCTGCATACGCAAGCAACTGAACGGACTTTTGATAAATTGTACCGCTAGTGTTGACTTGTGCGTTGCGTACAATTGCTTCAAGAACGATGTTGAATAGGTTGCATGATAACGCGCCGCCTTGCTTCAATCTCTTCTCAACATCAAAAGATTCGGTGGTGATCTTACCGATTTTGACGGAGCAGCGACATTTCTCCATCGTCATCCTGCACAAGTGGACGAGTTTGGCAGATATGCCGAGATATGACATGGCTCTGTATAGTTCGTCCCTGTTCACGTCCACGCTATCTTACGCGACTATAAAATCGATAAAGAGGTGTTGTGTACCGATCTGGAATTCGTGGGTTTATTCTTAAATCTGTCGGAGTGTGAACATTTGATCGACGGTTGACCACGCTGATAGTGGCCGATTAGATGGTTGACAAAAGGTTTTAAGCGGTCACACAGGATAGCCGACAAGATTTTATAAGCGACGTTTAGGAGGTTAATTCCTCTGTAGTTGGTGCTTTTCAGAGCATCTCCCTTTTTTTAATGGGGCACACTATACCGAGGTTCCATTCATCGGGCATACTTTCATCTGACCAAATTTTGCAGATGAGTTGGTGTACCACTTGAGTTGGTGTACCACTTCATCTCCCGCTGATTTAAAAATTTCGGCTGGAAGGCCATCCGCACAAGCAGCCTTGTACGAATTTTTAAGTTTAGATATCGCCAGCCGCACTTCGTTTAGGTCTGGTGGACGGAACTGTTGGCCAACATCGTCCAAGTTGAATGGACTGTTCTGCCTACTAGCGGACTCTTGGCTGTCTTCGCCGTTCAGCTCTCTAGAGAAGTGTTCTTTCTAGATCCTCAGCACTGACTGTGTATCTACTACCATATTCCCACTTTCATCTCGGCAGGCTTCCGTTCTAACTTTGGTATCCTTGGGTCGATTGTTTCACCCTTTGATACAATTTTCGAACATCACCCCTGCCGCTACAAACCTCAATAGACTTGACCGCCCACTTCTCATGCTCTCTCTTTTTCCTCCTGAGAAGTCGGCGTTCCTTTCAGTGGCTCTTGTTCGAGCCTGCAGCATTGCCTGTTAAGCCTCGTCCTTAGCTGCATGCGCCAGTCAGCACTCTTCATCGTTTTGTTGTGGTCGCCTAAGTAAATCCCAGCACATCAGAGGCGGCACTTCTGATGGCTTGTTGACAGTGTTTCCACTGGTCCTCTGCACTTAATGCTGGTGGCGAACTTGCTGAGAGAATAAGAGCTACGAGTTATGCCATCCGAAAAAGTTCTGGCGGTCTCTTGCTATTTAAGCTTCTCGACATCGTTCCTTTTCACAGCATCTACTCTGCGCTGTGGCATCATGGATATCTGCAGTCTAGATACCACCAGGTAGTGATCCGAGTCAATGTTGGCCCCTCAGAACGTTCGGACATCCAAGATACTGGAAGCATGTTTCGCGTCTATCTTAACGTGGTCGATTTGGTTGACGGTTCGTTGATCACGCGACCGCCAAGTCCCCTTGTGTATATTTAGGTCTGGGAAACAGGTGCTTGAGTTGAGATGATGACATTTTACCCCGCCCCGCCGCGCCGCAAAGTCTGCCAGCCTGTATTCGTTTCCCGAAGTTTCGTCGTGAAGGCTGTGTCCTCCGACTATCGAACCAAATATGCCCTCCTTTCCTAATCTTGCATTGAAGTCACCAAGAATGGTCTTCACGTCGTACTTCAGGCACATATCGTACGTTGTCTCCAGGAGATTGTAGAATGCTTCTTTGTTTGAGTCATCTCTCTCTTCATGGAAGGGGCACAGATAAGCGT
Source organism: Melangyna quadrimaculata (assembly GCA_949320155.1). Lineage (NCBI taxonomy): Eukaryota > Metazoa > Arthropoda > Insecta > Diptera > Syrphidae > Melangyna > Melangyna quadrimaculata. Next base: position 143,928,475 of record OX439483.1, on the reverse strand, counting down.
ATTGTTCTTAAATTTGATTTGATGCGGATTGTGCCAAGGCGCTCGTTAACATACCGGAACATTACGGAAGCCCAAGGCTTCTTGCCTAAGTCTTCCCATTATCACGAAACCGCAACCAAAAACCCGCTGAAACGGTTCCTTGAAGCACCCGCACCGTAGTAGATTTCACACGACTGCAGTCTCCGTATGCCCTCTCCATCCCATTGAACTTTCTGGATAAATGTTACGTCAGCCTTTAGCCTGTCCAGGTTATCTACTTATTGTTCGGCTGCAAGTGTTCTGTATAAGGACAGGACGTTCCTTGTTCTTTGTTTCGTATGCTGGGGTCGTCAACTTTAAAATCATACATATCCCAAGGCTTGTTGTTTCAGAACAAGTAGTTTTTCCTTGGTAGGGAAGTTACCCCGATGCACAACCCCCAACGTGGAGGGCCAGACCCTTAGTATAACTCCAAGGGTGGGAGCCGGATAAACCGCTCCTTATAGGCCTGAGCTACGAATATGTCGTAGTAGCCCATATAAGGTGTTCACTAAGTATAGTTCAACATAACTGAAACTGTAGCCGTCACCGTTGACTCCATCTTAAAAATTCTTCCGCTGCCGCCTGGATGAAAGGAGAAGTGCCTTAAGTGATGGAAACTATCCACTAAAAATCAGCTTTAAGGAAAACTTTTTTTTTCTATTTTCTCAAAAACTAGAAGACCATAGAATTCAGTAATGATCCCAATACTTATTTAACCTTAAAAATGGCCTTGACTTTTTTGAAATAAAATTAACTCTTGTCAAAAATAATCAACCACCCCGTTGTGACACCGCATTAACGCAGGGCAGTGTAAGTTCTTATCTATAATTCAAAGCTTATTCACTTACCTTATCTAAGCTTAGATTTGTCACCTTCCATTATGACCTTAAAGAAATTAGCTATACTAGCTTCGCTATATTAGCTTCGCAAAACATAATATAAATTCACCTTATAGCTACTTTTCCATTAAACTTTTCTTCTTTGTTTTAATTTTTTTTAACTTTTCTATTTAAGCAAAGAACCTTTAACACCTATTTTGTATACCTTAAGTCTGCATCAGCGGTGAACAGGGTAAAAAAAAATCAAAACAGATTTCTCTTTTATACAACAGACGATTCGCTGAGTCTGTTTATATTCTTTGCAACGACCGACGACGATGACGACGTATTTCCTCTCCCTCTAGGCTATGTTAACTTTTGTTGAATATAATCCACTTAAAAACGTTCAACTTTGAATATCAATTAGTTGAATATCAACCACGCCCCCCCCCTCCCCGCCCCTCTCATCAGAAGTTTTATTTTGTTTTTTCCTCCTTCGGCAGCTGTTTCTATTGTACCTGCTGATGATTGTATAGGACTTTTGTTGAATTCAAATTGAAATTGACTTAGACAAACTTGCGTCTAGACACATTGTTTAGAAAAACCGCCCCAAGGACACCAATGCGCTTCTGCGATGCGTACATATTAAAAAAGAATGAATTATACGACCATACATTAACCATCATCATCATCATGAACCCTTAAACTTTTGTCATTTTCCAATTTGGTGTCATAAATTGTATCCCACAAAGACAGGCAAGTCCTTACCTTATGCGAATGGGGAGGCAACATCACAACCCTTCAGTAAATAAACATGTGTGTGCGCCAAATTTGTGCGTCTAAGTGGGAATTTCATCGTGTCCTTAAATACAACTTATGTCGGAAAAACAAAACAAAATATCTTTCTTACCTATCGACTTCGACGGCGCAGTCTTGGGCTTTGAGGTGATGATTGAAAAATATTGGATTAGAAATGAGTGCACAGCTCCCCGGAGGTTTAACATTCTAATACACAAAAGCCCTAACCTTAATATCAAGTTAAAGGATAACAAAAGAAAGAGAGCAACACGGAACAAAAAATAACAGTAACAAAATTAATATTTCGTTGAAAACAAAAAAAAAAGAATTCAATAAGAAAACTTACGTTTCAAGCTTTTGGTTTTGGTATCAACACAATAGCAGCGCGCAAAAAAAAAAAAAAAAAAGTCCTGCAAAAAAGGGAACATACGAAACATCGGTCGCTCTCCCATATTCCCAGGACTCTTTCCCTTTCGGGCTTGATTTTTTTTTGTCCTGTACTGTGATGCCCTCTTTACACCATCAGCGCGACCGGGGAGGGTATGGCTGAAAGGAACACCATCATCATTTCCACTACGAGACGAGCAAAGCTACAGCCAATACCTTCAACGAACTGAACCGCACAGCACCCCACCCTACCACAGCACACCACCGTACTGCTCTGAACCACCCCCTTGGGTCGTTAATTTAATCAACTCAAGACATTTATTACCAGCTATTAAACCACCCACTACATTGGAACGACCAAAACTGGTTGCTCTGGTGTTGGTCGTCTGTCGACGCGTTGGGTCGCGTAGCGTCGTTGTCGGTCGGTCTTTTGTCGCTGCTGCTCTTTTTTCTCTCTCTCTCTCTCCGTCGTTCGTTTCATGTCCGATTTTCAGTTGCATAAGGTTTCCCAGGCCATCATAGGGAAAATGGAGAAGGGTCGAGCAAGGATATTAAAGGATGCATGAGACCGAGAAAAATCCCCAGCAATGAAAATATCTCGTCCACTAATTCATTACGAGCAAGTTTATCACACTCTGGAATACATTAGTTTTGTGTTGTTTTCGGCAGAGGCTTCTGCGGAACACGCTTTTGTCCGTCTCCGTCCGTTCACCCTCCCAACCATAATCCTCTGTCGATGGGACGACCATCCGGGAGAATCATCATCAGCAAAGCAGGATTCAGGACAAAGGGAACGAACAAAAGAAAAAAGCTAATAGGTAGTATAAAGTAGTTTGGTCTCATTTGGTAATGTCGAAGCACATGCAGAAGGGCGGCACCACCGGTTGGGCTGGGTATTGGTTTGGGTTGAGTCAGTTGGTGGTTGTACGTATTTATCTCGAACTTGTTCTTATGCCAATGATGATAATTTTTTTTATTTTGATATGTTTCGGGGGATATACAACAATATAGTCAAAACAATATGATGTTTCAGGAGGAAATTGAGCCTAATTGAGGGAGGATCAATAAAATAGGTTTTGGTTTTTGCTTTTTGCTCTTGGATTAGGTCGTAACAGTGCGGTGATTAATGAGATCAAATATCAAGTGAAAAGGTCTGTGGGAGGAAGGAGTAGGTTTAATTTCGGGACATTTGTATTTTGTTATTGTAATTATGGTTTGAAATCAGCTTTGATTGAGATTCTGTTTTGTGTAGTGTAACATTAAACGTAACACAAATGTGTCACATTTTGTTACATAGTGTTGTTGTTCATAGTGTCTCAGGCACACCGTTTGTCACAAATTATATGGAATATTACACTGAGTAAGTCAGTGTTTTTTATCATCAAGTTTGCAACACATATATGAGAACTTTCAATTAGCGCCCAAATACATAGGGGTATGTTCTTCCCTGTGAAGAGTGTAACAGAGTGAATGTGACACATTACGTCACACTTTGAGATACTACCAACATCGAGTAAATACATATGACTTAGTTATTTGTTACTTTTACAATGTTAACCAAAACTTGTCATGAACTTGTATAGTTCAAGTAGAGCTGCTATAGAGTACCCCTAGATCTTCCGTAAAACTCCCGCAGAACTCCCAAAGAGCTCCCGCAGACCTCACGGAGAGTTCACGTATAGAGCTCCCATACTACTCCCGTAGAGATTCCATAGATCTACCACAGAGTTCAAGCAGAGCTCAAATAGAGGACCAATAAATCACCCGTAGATATCACTTAGAGTGCATAGGATCTCTCATAGAGATCCCGTAGAGCTACCGTAGTGCACTCGTAGAGCTACCGTAGTGCACTCGTAAAATTCAGGTAGAGCTGCTGTAACCCTTAATCTTCCATAGAGCTCCAATAATGCCTAAAAGAGTTGAAGTAGAGCTTATATAGAGCTCCCGTAAGGCACCAGTAGATCTCACATAGAGCTTCCGTAGAGCTCTATGTGAGCCCTACGGGAACTTTACGGGAGTTTTTTGGGAGCTCTATGGGAGCTTTGCAGAAGATATACGGGATCTCTACGTGAGCCCTACGGGAAATCCACATCTCTACTTGAACTTTACGAGTTCTAAACGGGACATTTATGAGAACTCTACAGGAACTCTACGAGAATCTACGTAAGCTCTTAAAGAACAAAATAAGGAACGGAGAAGAAATCGCATAAGAAGCTTGATTGTCTAGTCTATTGAAGGTTGTAGCGAGCCTTTGTTCATTTTCAGCCTCCAACCTTCCCCTCCGTCAATATTCGTCAAAATCACTTCAGTAGTCATGCACGTAAAATAAACATTCAGACAGATAGATCGAAAAACTAACAGTCAAATTTATAATATTTCGGGTAAACTAATCTAGTTCTTTTTGCAAAACTACCTATACCACTCAAATTGTATGTCTGAACATGGTATGTCGATTTTGAGTAAAAACAGGGCAGCTTCAGTCACTACTTTGAAAAAGAAAAACATTTTTTAACCAGAATCTTGAAAACCATTCCTAAAACGCTAACTCTTTAATTATCTCCAAAATTTTACAGTCAAAAAAGTCTCGCAACCAGAGAACGGGTTATTTTAAAACTGAAGAGCTTCTTTTACTGAAAAACAAACAACGAATCTATACCAACATGCACCTTCTATTTTCCCTAAATCTCTTTGTTCATTTGAAATCCAAATGCTCCGATGTCCTAAAGACCGTATATTTGAATATGTATTGTATTCAATTCCTCTATTGTATCCCTATTAGCCGTATGCTCACCTTTAAAAAAAAAAACTCCCAACACGTAGGTAGAAACCTATATACACAAATCTTTCTATCAAACTATTTTAACCTCACCTGAGGCATTTTTTTTTTTTTTTTGTTTTGAGCATATATCCCAAATGCATCATGTTTCTATTTTATCCTTTTTATATATATCCTGCCAACACCATACGAATTTGCGTTTTTCTAAATATGAGTAAATGGTTACTCTGCCTTTTGGGAGCACCTGAAACCAAACAGAATCTAGGGTAGAATAAAATGTTTTTGTTTGGTATCTACTTTGTATTGTATAGCTGTATAGATACTATAAAAAATATACAGACGCGCGAGTGGAAAAATGCAATTTAATTGCAAGGAAACAATTCTATAGCTGCGGAGCTATTTTTAACTTTTTTTTTTTTAATTTTTGAAATGTTCCAAAATAAAGGAAATATTCGTTTGGGGGTTTTTTCACTTGAATGAGAGGTGGCCGAAAAATAGACACTATCAAATAACATGAACAAAATTTTAATGTTGGTTTAAAAAAAATTGTTTATCAATCGGGGAAAATAATCGACTCAAAAGTGTATGTAAGTGTATGTAAGTTTTGCCATTTCTATAAAAATTCTTGGTAGTTTTTTTTTTCAAATAATTACACACAGTTCAAAATGTTAGCCTTACACTTTTCTGAACTCATTCTAACCCTGATTATTTATTTTAAGGCTCTAAGGAATAAAAATATCGGCAATAATGGCAATTTATTAAAAATAATTCACATATTGTAAATTCGATTTACGAAAACGGAGGAAGTTCATAGTTCCAAAGTAACCAACTTGGGTTATATTAAAAAATAAAATATTTAAATTTAATTTAAAAAAATAAAAATTTCTTTTTTAAAACTAATTAGGTTTAGGTACCTACTCATTTATTTGAATTTTGCCAATTTACTTTTTGAAATTTGTAAAAGGTAATTTTTAAAAATCGTACCAGCTTTATAAAAATTAAAAAATTCGAATGTGATTTTTTTTTAATTTATGTTTTAAAATCTAATTTAAAGACATCTCACGAATTTTGTAAAATAACAATTTAAAAAAATTGAAAAAAAGTAATAAATTTCGTTTTTTATTTTAATTACTTCCATTTCTTAACTTTTGTTTAAACTAGTTTTTATTTTTTTACAAAATAATTTTAAAAAGTTTGCTTTAATTATTTTTAAATTACATAATTTCTTTTTCTTTTCTTTTTTTTCATATCTTCCGATATTGCCAGATTTTTCGTAAAAAAAATTAACTTATTTTCTATCAACCGTGTAAACATCCAATTTTATCTGCCGAAATTTTCAGACAGAAAATTGTCAGCAAATTAACAAGCAATTTTCTAACAAAAAAATGGCTGAATTCTTGCAATCGTGTGACTACGTCTAAACACACATTTTTCTAGCTGTCAGATAATTGGATGATTGGCAGACGAATTGGATATTGGAAGATGTTCGTGCGAAGAAAAATTTCCAATTTTGAATATTGGCAGATCAGTTTTGCCTTTATCGAGGAAACAACAAAATTATTGTTTTCGCATTACAGAAATTAATAAGAAGTTGATGAAGTTACCGCCCGCCACAATAGCGAAGAAGAAGTCGTTTAAAAAGATGGTCGAAAAGGAGTGTAGGCATCAGCAGACTTTGCTGTTCTGTTCATCCAGGAGATCGAGACCAGGTGATGTTTGTGGGATGCAGGTTGTGCGGAGTATAAACTACCTGAGGACACAGTTTGGCAAGACGTTGGTAACGCTATTGAGATGGCCGTCAATAAAAACAAGGGCGAACTTCCGCACAACCTTCAACTAAAACCTTGAGAAGATGTGAACAAAATCAGACTAGGGGACCAGCGACAATGTCTCGATCTCATTGAAAATCTTTAGCCAATTCCGTTTCTGTCACTAAAGAAGAAAGGAGATAAAATTGTTTGCAATTGTGTGCAAGAAATTCTGAAAGAGCTCCTCCGGTTCCCTACTTCACAATATGATGAGCAATTTTGTGTCAAGTTGATATGTGTTTTTTATTCAGTATTCATCGAACAACGTTTGCATATCGTTCAAGATTGGGCTCTCTAAGAGACTTGTTGAAAATCCACTGTTTTCGACCAACATTTTGTTCAGCGACGAGGCCCATTTCTGGCGTGAATATCAAGAATGGTTCCTTAGATTAATAATAAAGATTTCTCGATATATTTTAATTTCTTGTGTTATTTCGGATTAAAAAAAAATATCTCTTTATTGATCACACCCTTTACTTCATCAAATTAAGTAGCTTATTTGACAGTTTTGGTAAATAAATCAGTTCAACTATTCGTGTACGAATTCCAGATGTCAATTTTTGTGAAAAACTTCCAGTTTTCGATGACTTACTGATTTTTTCTTCCTCTAACGGTAACTCAAACTGAATGGTGAGGATGAGTTCACCCTTCTGAATTAGTCTTTATGTAATGCATTTCGTTTTTTTTTTTTTTTTTTTTTTTTTTCAAAACGTTGAAAATTTTTGTTTTCAAAATCCTTTCACTGAACCAACTTTATCTTAAAATAAAATCAAAGAAAGAACTTCTGGCCTTACAAAAAGGTATATTATTATATTGTAAGTAAAACTGTTCTTTTTTTAGTAATTTGTTTTCTATTTTAACTGATTTTTTTTTTATAAAATTGCGTCTGTCGAATAAGCAGGGCGGAATGTACTCCTCTTTTCATACGATTTCTCAACGCAACCAACGAGCTCTAGATTTTTGTCACACCTTATTTGAATCACCCTGTATAATATGGGTCTTCAAAGTATCGATGGACTTGATTGTTTGGATAACCTAGATTCTAGATGGTAGATTGTGGCAACAAAAAATTTAAAAAAAAAAATTCCGAAGCGTTTAATTAATTTCTGACTTTATTATTTTAATTCGTTTTTTTCTGATATTCTGTTTAATTTCTTGAAATTTTTTAGTACCAAAAAATAGCAAATCTGGTCCTCTTTATTTTGAAAATAATAACCTTCAACTTCTGACTATTAAAATTAAAGTTATGAGATTTTAAAGGTAACCATATCGAAATTTTTGTCAAGATTTTATTTTTTTTTTTAAATTAAAATCGATTTTTTTTGTTCAATTCATTAATTTAAGTACAAATTTTAGTTCTCTTGTTACCTGATTTCCAGTTTATTAAGAAATTAACCTACTTCCTTTTTGAGTTGACAAATATTCTTGGAAGGATATCATTTTTTCGTCTTTTCAATTTTTTGCTTAGGGCATTTTTCCATACCAAATGAAATAATATTTGTAAAATTCCACAAAATCATGATCATTTCTCTCATATTTTCTCAACCAGAAATCAAGCAACGTAAAATTACAACATTTTCATACTGTAATTTATTCATAAATAAAAACATTTTCCACGAATTCAATGTCCTTCTACGCCATTAAATTACCACGCCACGCACAAATACATGGTCGGTCTAAAAATTTACTATGATTATTATTGTTGTCCATTTATCCATTTGTGTCGAAAATTTATAGTCCATTACAATAGTCAATGTACTCGTACCTACATTTATATATACCGCTAAAAAGGGCTTTTGATGATATCCTAGAATTTCTATATGTATATCTTAGAGGTTATGTTGCTTTTATGTGATTCATTCGTTATAAAGTTGGTTTGTTTTTGTATGTATTTTGTGTTGTTTTTGTTGACGATGATGGTAAGAACTTGGCGAGAGTCCTTCTCTTTATTAAAACGAATAGAGTGCGAATCGTGTTAAAAGGACATGAATATTTTCTGTTTGGCCAAAAGGTTAACAATGATGATTCCGCGTGATTTTTATTACAAAATATTTTATAGGTCACGTCACGATAGATGGCTATTTTCTGTTTTTCCTTCCTTTTCAGCATTATACTCGTACCTATAATTTAGGTATATTGACAAATGAATCATCAAAAAAGAAATTTTCTCAAAATATAAATAGGTCAATGCCCTCTCTCAATTTCTAGCTGTTTGTTGGCAAGAAGCTTTGATTGAAATTTGATGGATTTTTTTTTAGAAAATCGAAAGCAATTAATTAAATAAACACGGAAATAATTCCTTAATGGAAATTGGAGAAAAAAGGGAAAGATTGTTTTCTTAATAAAGCCAGCCAGCGGAGAGCTCTGGAAAGCAAACAACTAGGGAAAATTTTGTAATGGCGTGATTATAATAAATTTACCAGAAAAGTTGATAAGTAGAAATCGATAAAATTAAGTAGAAGCGTATTCAACAAATAACGAACAAATTAAATTTTTCTAACTTAAGGGCCAGTTTGTTCACAGTGGGTTAAATCTGCAATTTGATTATCACGGATTCTTCCTATCCATGATTACAGATCCGTGATAATCAAAGACTGTTTGTTCACTTTTTTTTCAGCTTGATTAACAAATCATGGCTTTTCCACAAATCGTTCCATTTTCCTGTCTTTCTGTCAGTTCGGTTGTCAAAACTCAATCAAGAATTAAAATTTTTTCATTTTTGTTGACGTTGTGCCATTTTGTGTGTGTGGATTCTTATTTGAAAACAGCGTTTACAAGTAAGTAAGTAAGTAAGTAAGTAAGTAAGGTTCATTTATTTTGTCTAATGAAATCAATACATTCACATATTATAAATGAAGTTTTAAGCTATGGCATTGCCGTCAGCTCGCTTGGCAATTTTAACAAAAACGTTATTTTATTTATTATTTTACAATATTCAAAATTCAATTTTTTTTTTTTTTTTTTTTTTTTTTTTTTTTTTTTTTTTTTTAAGAAAAGTAATTTAGTTTAGATAGGTATCGCATAACTATTCAAACTCACTAATTAATAACAATCGATAATTATACGCACTTTTTAAAAAATAGTAAAGTTTTTTCCAGTTTTGGCCATTAAGAAAATCGATAGTTTCCTGCATCGTCAATGTTTTCTTACCAAGGTATGTTTGTCTTTGCACTTTGTAAATTGGACAGATTGCGATGACGTGGAAGCAATCCTCTCTCTCTTTCAAATTACAAAGAGAACAAAATTGGTCAAAGCTTCCGTAATACGGTGTTCCATTAAGTCCAAGAACTTCGCACCTGGCTTTAAAAATCAGTGAAATTTCTTTGTAGTTAAAAGAGTCTCGGAAGTAATTGTCATCCATTAAATTGTGCTTGAGTTGCGAATACAATATTCTACTCTCCGATTGTTGGGCTTCCACTTCAAAAAGTATTCTTTGAGTATCCTCGAACTTTTGAATCGTGAGATATAAGCGTTCTTTTAGGAGGTTAAGATCACTAGGCATTTCATTTAGATCCACACCGTACACTTGACCAAGATTCTGCCATTTTGCCATCCACCAGTCCTTGTTTCTGATTTCATAGATCAGCATTTTCTTTGTTAACCGTGTTTCAGGTAGATCGAGTACTTTTAAAATAAAGTCAGCTTGCAGTTTAAGTGTGCTCACAAGAAATTTCGCCAACCCTGTTTCAAGATAAATTGCATAGTTGGGCGTTTTTATAGGCAAATTAAACAATTTCTTGACGAAGTTTCTATTGAACTTTTCCAAGTCTTCGAATTCTTCTGAGCCCCATACTTGTGCAGCATAGAACAAGGTTGATTTTACCACTGCATCAAAGACCTTATACTTTGTGGAGAGCAGTATGTTTTCATTATAAAAAATATTTCTCCAGGTGGAGTTAATAAGTCTTTGAGAAACCTTCGATTTCTCCATGATGTGCTTCTTGAAATCCAACTTTGAGTTAAGCACCACTCCCAAATATTTATATTCATTTACGACATCTAGACGATTTTGGTTGATGTTCCAATTATATCTTTGTGATTCTGCACCTCGATGAGATGAAGAGAAGATCATTACTTTTGATTTGTCCGTGTTTATTATAAGCCGCCATTTCGAACAAAATGAAGAAAGACGATTTATCATAAGTTGCAAATGTTGAGGAGTTTCAGCTAAAATCACTAAATCGTCGGCATACATCAACACATTAATAGTTAAGTTTTCAATTCTTAGACCTCCAGGAAGTTCAGGTACAATGTCATTAATGAAGAGGGCAAACAATAGTCCGCTGAGAGGGCAACCCTGTCTGACACCACTATCTGTTTTAAAATACTCTGAAAGATTCGAGCCATCCCAAACAGCTGCCTCTGTTCCAGAATACATACTCCGCAATATCTGTAAAAATTTGGTAGATACTCCTAACTGTGATAGTTTGTAAAAAAGTGCATTCCTGTTTACAAGGTCAAAAGCTGCCTTAAAGTCGACGAATAGTGCATATACTTTCTTCTTTCTAGCTTGGAAACCTCTTATTATTGATGTGAGACTGAAAATGTGATCGATAGTTGAGTAATTTTTTCGGAATCCTGCTTGCAGATCGGTAAGGATATTTTTTCCTCCACCCACTTTTCAAGTCTTTTGGCAAGAATCGTGCAAAATATTTTGGCAATAATGTTCATGAATGATATGCCACGATAGTTTTCAACACTTTCGAGTGAGCCTTTTTTGTGGATTGGAAAAATTATTGACTTTTTGAACGATTCTGGTACGATTGCACTTTGTAAAATATTATTGTAGAGTCTTAGCAATTGCAATATAAGAGTTGTAGATGCGTTTTTGAAGAACTCATATGGTATTCTATCCTCCTCCGGTGCTTTGCCATCTTTGGATTGTTCAAGGGTTTGCTCTATTTCCGACACAACTATTTCTTGATCCAAAATTTCATCGATTATATATGGGTCTACAGTGGTATACGAAACAATCGTCTGAGATGAAAGCATGTTACTAAAATGAATAGCCAGATCTCCTGAAGAAACACTCGTCCCTATTGAAAATCCTGATCCATTTATCTCTCTTGCGATTTTCCAGAACTCTTTGGAGGATTTAATATTTATAAGTTGAGCAGCTTGGTTGTTTTTAAACTGGATCTTCTTGGTGTTGCATAGACTTTTATAATAAACATTATAATCAACGTACCACTTCCTTAATATTTCTGATTCCGTATCCCTCCATGCGTTTAAAAGTGCAAACGATTTTTTTCGAGCATTCATACATTCATTGTCAAACCAAGTTTGTTCGAATACTTTATTTCTAGATGATGGCCTGATTATTGCAGAGTTTCTTATACAATTCGTTATCTGTGATGCAAGTACTTCAACAGAATCCACATTTGACACGTTTATAAAGTAAGTATCAATAGATCGGTTATAATTGTTAATGTTTTGAATTTTCCAGTTAAATTTTGGCAGAAGTTTCAGATTTGTTCGCCCAGTCGGGTTAGAATTTTTCCATTCAACAACTATGGGCATGTGGTCAGAGTGAGTTTTTGGCTGTACTTCAAACCTTGTGATTAGGTCGACCCATTCGTTGTTAACAGCGCAGTAATCTATGACAGACTTTCCTTGACCTCCAACAAAAGTATAATCACCATCTGTGTCACCATCAGCGCACCCGTTCAAAACAATTAAGTCATAGGCTTGGAAAATTTCCAGCATTTGGATACCATTTTGGTTGCATACGGTATCTTTGGATGTTCGGTTGTTAAAGCGGTTGGTAAGATACCCTTCTTGGAAATAAGTTGAGGTTTGCAAGCTGCTCATCCTAGCGTTTAAATCGCCAATTACTAACACACTTTTATTCGATAGTAGAAACAATAAGTTGTTCAATATCTCAGCATCTTCAATCCATTTGTTGCAGTTGACATAAACGGGTACAATATACATATTAAGATGAAGTAATTGCTTTACAATAATACATCCAGATATTTCAACAAAGTCGAAGTTTTCTAAAATTTTAGTTTTGATACCAAATACAGTTCCACCGCTGGCTCGTCCTTTTTTTGATATACGTGATGCTGCCTTCCATTTTAATTTAAATCCATTGAAGTACTTGTTATATTTATTAAAATTTTCTTGGGTTACATGGGTTTCAAACAGAAAAAATATTTCAAAACTTTGTACATAGGTAAAAAAATCGACAAATAATAATTTATTATTTAAACCAGAAATATTATATGCTAATATATTTTGTAAACTAAAACTATTTGAGCTGACGACATTATTATCTCAATTTTGCCTAGTACTTTTTACTCCGATATTGGAGTTAGAAGCCATCCCTGAACATGATGCGCCATCTGGACTTGAATTTGTGCGAAAGTCTATGCTCTGTGTCTGTTTGACAGATTCAAAGTCTAGTTCACCAAACATTGTGCTTAACACCTGTTCGCCATCTTCATTTTTATGTTGTAATTTGTTATTATTTGATAAATAAAATTCTTTGGTTCCAATAACAAGCATGTTGTTTTTAATCTTAATAGATTCGTTGGGTTGTTTTGATTTTATTAATCTTCTGTATCCCAATAAAATTCGTCGTTTAAGCTGCATCTGCTTGGTTAAATCTCGCTGAATGTAAAAGCCGGTCCCTTTGAGCTTTGGTGCATTTTTCAACATCTTTGATGCTATCATACTCGATCCCGTGTTGACTTTCATTTTAATTACCGATGGGTGTGAATTCAATTTTATAGCTGGTGACATTTGGTGTTTTTCATCAGCCCCAAGTAGCATCCCAGTTATGCTTTCTAATGTTTTCTGAGGATCATTTTCAGAATTCGGGATTGTTAAAATGATATTTGCACCCTTAAGTTCACGATTCTGTGCTTCCAATTCATTTTCAAGAATATTGCAACGAAACTCAAACTGCTCCACTTTTTTGGAAAGCTCTTCGTTCTGTTTCTTCAATCCTTCTATATCAGAGGTCAAACTTTGAAGGTCGTCTTTGGTAGCTAGTCTCTCAATTTTCGTTGTTATCTTAGAATCAATCGCGCTATCGATAATTTGTTTTATTTTAATAAGATCCGCCTCGGAAATAGACATATTTGCACGAGATTTAAATAATTTGGCGGCTTGTTCCGGGAAATCCGAACAACAATCTTTAGGTGGAGTTTGACAGTTTTTTCTTTTTTTGTCATTCATAAGTTAAGCCAGGTAAAGTGTAGCTCATAAACGCTGTTGTTTGAGACTTATTATATAAGATTACCTGGTGTTATCAATGTTGCAGATTCGGCCTCACAATAAAAACTTTCTAAAGTCACTTTTGTAATTTTTATATTAATTTTCTGCTATAAATATGCGATTTAATACAGAGCAAAAAATAATTCCAACAGTTTACAATAATTAGAAGGGAAATAAATTCTTATTCGCAACCATTAAACTTTTTTTTATGAAAAACACAGTTCGCGATGGCAGCCAGAGAAAGTGTATTGTTTTTTTTTTTTTTTGTTGATTGTTTCACTTTACGTCAAAAGTGGCCACATGCAGTAATAAAAAGAAATAAGGTTTGCTAGTTTCTTGTGTGACGTCGCAAAAGTCATAATAAATTCAAAACAAATATTAAATTCAACTAACTTGATTGTTCTTATTGCTTTTTATATTTTTACTGTTCTTTTCACTTTAAAACATAAGACTTCACTTAAAAACTAAAATAATAACGAAAGGGGTTGGGGTCAAAATACTGTATGTGGCAAAATACTGTATTCAAAGTACTGTATGCCAAAATACTGTATGTCAAAATTCTGTATGTACAAAATACTGTATGAGCAAAATACGGTATTTCAATTGGTTGGTCAAAATACTGTATTTCAAAATTCTATACATAAAAAATTCTGTAAAAATGCTGTAAAAGAAATATCGTTTTGATATCAAAACGATATTTCTTTTACAGCATTTTTACAGAACTTTGAAATACAAGTACAGATTATTTATTAAAGGTTTTATAGTGACGCCATCATCACCTCAGATAGTAAAAGATCGAACTTATGTAATAAAGAAGCAAGATTCATTTGTTGATTAATATAGGTGCCTAACTAGGAGCTAAGCGAAAAGGAAAGAGAAAATAAAATTCTACACTTATTTACTTCTTTTTCGATTACGTCATTTTCCCCCTAAAATTATTTCTTGAGTTCTCTCGTCTTTTTTTGGTAAATGTCAATTTTTATAACAATTTGTTATAGTAATTTTTTGTTCACAGTTTGTTTGTTTCAAAAAAAAAATGTATTCATGCCAGTCCCAATCCTGTGTTTTGGTCCGTTTTTGACACTGTGAAAACGAATGCGGCTGTGTATCCTAGGACCCAATACAGTGTTGAAGTCTGGCATCGCCGACAAAAAACTTTGATAGGACGAAGGAGAGCCGGTTTTTACAAATTAATAAGTGACTTAAAAAGTGAGTTTCTATGTGCAAAAGCTCAAATAGAAAAAGTTAAGAACGGGAAACACATTCAAAAGAAGAAAAAAAACTATTATTAAAAACAAAAAAAAATTGCACGGGTTATAAAAAAACATTCTGAATTGAACCACGTTGCAAACTTAAAACAAATTTTGACATAGGAGTATAGATTTATTTACTTTTTAACTTACATAATTATATTTCTGGTCTTACAGTATTTTGACCACACAGAATTTTGTCATACAATATTTTGGAAAACAGTATTATGACCCGCTCCCTAATGAAAGATGATTGAGACGTCACAGAAAACCCTAGATGGCGACAACGGTATATCTAATGAGCATACGTATTTCTGTTTATCATGCGAGTGCGTTAATCAAGCATGAGCAAACTGAATTCCTGTAAATCCTTGATAAAATGGTGCTAATCAAGCAATTTCGGCTGATTAGTGATATCGTAATTTAACTGCTCAAAAATCATGGATTCCTTGATTAAAATTTTAGTGAACAAACACATTCCATGATGATCAACTGGAATAATCCTTGATTAAAGATGATCAAGTGTGAACAAACTGGCCCTAAGTCTGCTAGGGAATAAAAAGGTGACTTCCGCAGAGATTAAAGGTATAGTTCTTCAATAATTATTTTGTTGGTAAAGTATTGATGTGTTCTCAATTTGCAGCTCTATCTCTTCAGAAAATAGAAAATTTTGATGCAGTTGTTGAACAGGGCCACAAAGAATAGCACAAACGTCATCCTTTTAAGATTAATTCATTCAGCTACTTCTTCCGGGTTGGTCTACCTTTCAACTTTTTTTCGACACAAAATGAATGAATGCATGAATTGTTGATTTCTGGTTGAGAAAATACGGAAGAGGATTATTTTGTAGAAATACAAATACAATTTCATTAACCACCGAAACATTCTGTTAGCAAAAATTTAAAATAACAAAAATGACATCCTGCTAAGAATATTTGTCAACTCCAAAAGAAAAAAGTTTATTAATAAAAGTTGAAATAAACAATAAATGTGAAATTTTACCTCAATATTATCAGAATGTCACAAATACAAATGGTTTATATTTTTTTTTAATTTTTTTTTATCTTGAAAAAAACATCGATTTGGTTTCCTTTAAAAGCATATAACTTCAATGGGAATCATCAGAAGTTGAAGGCTTCTCAAAATTTTCAAGTTGTTTTTAGCGATCTTCGGTTCAGTTATAATCAGCAATCTCTGTCAAAGATATAACACCCTTAGAGCACCCGTAAATCTTCCGTAGAGCTCTATATCTTCCGTAGAACTTTAAGAGTTCTATACGGGAACTCCACGGGAGCTTTTTGGGAGCTCTACGGGAGCTCTACGTGAAATCTACGCGTACTCTTCGGGGGCTATACATGAGCTCTTCTTGACCTCTGTTGATTACTATGTGAGTTCTACGGGAGCTCTATGTGAGCTGTACGGTAACTCCACGTGAGCTCTATGAGAACTCTACGTGAGCTGTTCGGGAGCTCTGGGTGAGCTCATCGGGAGCTCTGGGTGAGTTCATCGGGAGCTCTATGGGAGCTGTACGGGAGCTCTACGTGAGCTCTACGTGATCTCAACGGGATCTTAATGGGAGCTCCCGTACAACTCACGTAGAGCTCTCATAGTGCTCATGCGGAGCTCTTGTAGAGATCCCGTAGATCTTACATAGAGCTCCCGTACAGAGAGCTCAACCAGAGCTCCGATACAGCTCCCGTAGAGCTTACATAGGGTTCCCGTAGAGCTACCATAGAGACCAGCAGAGTTCAAGTAGAGCTCATGTATAGCCCCCGTAGAGCAACCGTAGATTTCACGTGGAGCTCTCATAGAGTTCCCGTAGAGAACTCTTAGAGTCCATGTAAAGTTCCTGAAGAGCACCCTCGGATCTTCCGTAGAGCCATCAGAGAGCTCTCACATAGTTCAAGTAGAGCTCACCTTGAGTTCCCGTAGGTCTCCTAAGAAGCTCCCATACAGTTCCCGTAGAGCTCACGTAGAGTTCCCGTAGAGCACTCGTAAAGTTCAAGTAGAGCCGCTGTAAAGTACCCCTAGATCTTCCGTAGAGCGCAGGTAGAGCTCACGTAGAGATCTCATAGAGCTATACGTAGACCTTACTCTTCTTAAATGAGTAGAGAAAACCTAAGACATTATATTAAATTAATTTCAATTCTTTTTTTGTTTGTATTGCAAAGCCTTTGTATTCTCAATATGCTCCCAGGAATCCCAGATTTAAATCAATGCAAAAATAATAACCATTCAAGTGTAAGTGTTTCCAAATCAATTTGAATTTACATCCCGGAAAGAAAGAAACAAACAAACAGACAAGAAAGAAAAACCTAGTCAAATTTTCTCAATAATTTTGTTTATCTTTATTTACTTACAATTCATTTAAAAAAAAAAAAACTTTATTATGGCACTGTGAGACTATCAAACCAAAAACAACACGCCAATAATATTCTCTTTCAATAAATTCCTTCATTCACGGTCGATGGTTGCCGGTTTGTTATCCTTCTTTTGCAACAAAAACTGATAAACTCCATTCGATTAAGTTCAATTCCAGTTCCGTAAAACCGGTTGCATTTACTTTTTTCATTCGTTTGTCATGCATATATATGAAAAAAAAAATAGAGAAAAAGGAATCCCTGGAGACTGGACTCTTACTCTATCTCTCCACCATCCTCTCCAATCCATAAGATTAAGTCAAGCAATGGCCACTTTGCTGTTGTTCAACAATGGATATATCCTTTTTATCTTTCCATTGGAAATCCTTTATTTGCAAACATCTCTTTTAAAAAGGACAACACCAGTTGAAAGAGAGAGAGGGAGAGGGGTAGAGAATGAGTAAGTGAAGCGCGAAGAAGGCAAACGAACAAGGATAAATGGACAAATGGCTTCGGGAGTATTCTTTATCTTCATTGAAAGTGGACAAATAGATGATCTGGCACATCCTGTTAAAGTTTTTTTTTGTACATTTCGGAGAAATGATAGTGAGTCTTTTTTGGTTAAACATTTAACACATCCCCTTATCAAATGAAACACAGATATGAAGTTTTTCTAAGAGAACTTTCGATAAGGTTTCAAAGACGCCAATCAACCAACCGACCAATGAAACTTAACTAAATGCCCGAATTTCGAGAGGACGATGGCGATGTCGACACGAAAGGCTATGGACGACAGAGACGATGATGACAGACAACAACGACAAACGCAACGTTGAGCATTTTAAAGTTAAAAGTAAGAAGCTTATCTATCAGCGAACTGCGAATTAAAATGCTTTTAATGAAATTAAAATTGTTTCCCAAGACTGGCAAAATGGGTGAAGTTTGGGGGTGGTGGGGGCACTCTGAGAGCTTCTAAGAGATGCCACCACCAGTTCAAGGCTTTAATACAACGATAGCCATGCCATGGTTGCAATTTAGAGGTTATCCCTCGAAGCAGAAGTGAGGGCACTCACATAAAATGAAGAGAACAACGAACAAAAAAAAAGAAATGCACAAAAAAAAAGTGTGTAGACTTTCCTTTCAGATAAACGATAGATGTGCACTTTTCGAAGAAAATATTATCAAGCCAGTACAGTTTGAGGAGGAGGTTGGCAAGGGGTGGGGATGGGGTGGGGATGTTACAGAGTGAACAGGAACAGGGAGATTGGACAAAGAGGCACCTTTAGGGTGAATTAGATGGCTTAAAAGAGCTGCTGTTCCCTGCAGAAGGGGGAAAACTTAAATTACACAAGCGATGAAAGTGGTCTTCCGATCCAATTTTTGTGTCCGTTGTTGCTTTTTCTGCTTCCCATCCTTCCCCCACACCCTCCCCCTCCTACTCACCCTCTTCCAGTGTATAGTAGCTTCTTCTTTTTCATGTTTTCCTCCGGTGCAGCAAAACTTTGGACAAATGTTGGAGAGATGGTTTGAAAAAGAGTTAAATGGTGGCCAGTTTAAGGAAGATGGGATGACGGAGCAGAGGAGGGGGCGGGGGGAAAGTGTGCATCTTCCTTTGTTTGTGTGTTAGTAAAGGTAAATAATCTGGATTTTGGATGGGAAGTTAACTTTTCTATAGCTATGCTACTATAGCCCTTCGCAGCACTGCGTGTAGGTGTATACTTCGTCGTCGTCACCGCCAACTACTAACTCCCCCTCGTTGCTGTAGATAACCCTTGAATAACTTTTATCCTTCGTAGTCGTCAAGCAACGTTCGTCGTCGTTTGCCCATTATCAGCAGATTTTTGCGAAAAAGAAAACTGTTAACATCCAACATCCGTTTGCATGTTTAATGTTCGTTAGATGAAGAGCGCAGGAAATCGGGACGCATATAGAGGAAGTTATATAATCATATAATAGGGTGATGGTGATGTTGGGGAGGTGTATGAGGGGTGGAAGAGTATTCCAAGAATGGGAAATACAACATTTTCCACTTTGTTTGCTTAAAGTTCGTATAGTTTATGGCAATTTTTGTGAGATGATAGGATGGAAAAAAAAATATTTTCAACGCAACGAACGCCAGGGCTATGAACATTTCGACTAAACTGTATTTTTGATTTTGAGTGCATTTTATGAGTGCTTGAGGATGATGATGATGGTGATGTGGATGTGTAAGTCTTTCAATTTTTATTTTCGTTTAAATTTCTTTTTTTTATTTTTATTTAAAAACTCTACTTGCGAGCAGAGTAAGGAAATTTGTTGGGAGAAGGGTTTTTTAAAAAGTTTAAACAAAATTATTTATTATACTAGCAGACATGTGCTTGTGTTACTTGGAATGTTTCAGATACTTTTTGAGTATAATGTAATGAAGACGACTTTAAGCATGCTTTGATTTTATTTACTGATGTGCTTCTCTGGTAATAGCGCTATACTACGTGTGATCGCTTAGAGCCTTGAGCAAACCTAACAATCTCGGTGTTTTATAACTTTGTCTTAATATGCATTAAAGTCATAAACTTTGTGTATTGTGACCGCGTCATCACCGAGATTGCTTGTGTTTGTCTGAGGCAAAACCTTCAGTTAACAATCTGATTGACCAGTTCAATCGTCGTCGATCATATTTCAACACTTTTGCAGATTTCGGATAAAACAAACTCAGGGATTTCAGATTAAAATTTTGGTCCAACTATACAGAACCATGTCGCATCTCCATATCCCAGCCCAACTGCTTCCCTTGTGACGATGTACGCTCGATGGTCCGTCAAAGTTGGCAAGCACACCACTGATCACTTTGATTGGGAGGAAGGTCTAAGACAAGTTGACGTGTTATCATGGAAAAGTACATGAAAAAAAGCTCATAAATGTGTTACAACGATGTGCTGCTGAGTGGACGTGTGCGTGATTAAGTGGCAAACATTTATTAATTCAAACGTTTTTTTTTTTCTAACGTACCAAGTTATTTTTCCACTAAAAGGACTTTAAATATCTTTCCGCAAAATCGAATTGAATTGATTATTATAAATGTCAATCTCATTATTTAAAATTGCAAAAAATTAGTTTAAATTATACCACGTGATAACACTTAAACATTTTTAATTGCGGTTATTTTACTCTTAAATCTTGAAAGTGACTGCTCTTACTCCGAATTTCATAATTTTACATACAAAACCTCCAACACATATTTACATTTAAATTCTACATATACGCACCTTTATCGCAACTGCATTTTGCATTCAAAAACCTTAAACGCTGAATCACCACATGCCATCTTGCACCTTGTATGCAGATGCCTAATAAACGAAATAGACAAGCTCTATCGTCTTCTCCTGACCAACAACTGCAGCCCACCTCACCCGATCCTAAACAGGCAAGAAACACACACTCCACACCAAAACGCACTATACACTTCTCTTCTCCAAAAAACACCGCTATGTCACAATCTGATGAAGCTCTCAAAAAACAAAGTGATTACATCATATCACTTATTTCGTCAAAAATGGACGAAGTTGAGAGACGAATTACAACAAAAATTAAAACCGACGTCTCTGCACTGAAAAAATCTATTGATGACGTCACTAACCGTATTGGATTTTTGGAAACGAAACTAAGCGAAATTGAGGTGATTAGAGAAGAAAATAAAACACTTAAAGAGGAATTAAAAAAACACGATGACGCACTTCAACAAATAATCGCACGCATTGACCGTAATGAAGAATCCCAACTTTACAAACAAACACAGAGCGATGCCCTCATCCATGGTTTGCCTTTAATAAAAAACGAAGATCTTAGATTAACTTTTGAGCGCATGTGTATGACGATAGGAATGAATCCAATGGTTATTCGGGATATTTTCCGACTGAAGGCAACAAATTCGAAACCTAATCCACCCGTAGTTATTAAATTTCATTCACCACGCAACAAAAGCACTACCTTACGATCGATTGCTAACTACCGCTCTGAATCAAAAAAAGCACTTTGTCTTCGCGATTTTGGACTTTCTTCTGATAAGGTGTTTGTGCACGAATGTCTCACAGTAAGGAATCGATTACTACTGCAGAGTGCAATTAAGATTAAAAATGATGGGAACCTGTTTTCGGCTTTTACTATGAGAGGTTTTGTGTACATAAAAAAGAACCGCAATGATAAAGCTCAATTAGTAGAGAACAACGATGCTTTGAATGTAATTGCCACTAAATCTCCTATGACAACAACTGGAACAACAACAACAAGAACTTAAACGAAGAAGTAAACACTAATTTTTTTTTTTTATCAGCTTTGTTTTCATTTTTAATTTTCTTTTGGATTTTGTTTAACTTTTTTTTTTTTTAACTTTTTATATAATATTTTTTTTCTTTTCTCTTTCTCTTTATAAACATCAATGAATATTAATAAATACAAATTCATCACTCTCATCGTCATCATGGTCTCTGTATTCCTTAAAAATCTTTTTAACTTGGTCTCGCAGCTTCTTAATTTTTGTTTGCATTGGACTATTTTTTGTCCTAATCACTTTTTTGTTTATTATAATGGCTAATTCTAACTTTGATTATCGTAACTGGGATTCGCTGTACGAGGATGAACATGGCTCTACGCGGTCGATGATACGAATTTTAGGTGAGCGGTATGCTGGTCTGAAGGTCTGCCATATAAATGCCCAAAGTTTAATTCCTAAGATAGATGAATTTCGTTATTTGTTTGAACTTTCGAATATTGATATTGTATGTGTTTGTGAAACTTGGTTCCCTCATGATATTTCTTGTAGCATGAATGGTTTTAATGTGTCTCGCTGTGATAGAAGTGGTCGTAGAGGTGGGGGTGTTGCAATATTTACTCGCACAGACTTAAACTGCAAAATAATTCGCAAGTCCTCACCAGGTAGCGGAGTAGAATATTTATTCATTGAGATTAAGTGTAACAACAATAAAGTATTATTAGGATCGGTATATCGCCCAAATCGGAATATTGAATTAACAACATTATTCTCAATATTAGACAAACTAACCTTTGTGTCACCTTATATAATTGTTGTGGGGGATTTCAACCATGATGTGTTAAGGAGTTCAGAACTTGTTGATAGTATGGGTTCACTTAATTTATTTCCTGTGAATACAGCTACTCTTACTTTACTTACTTTACTTGATATGTTTTTTGTAAGTCATAGTGATAAGGTTCTTCTTTACGACCAACTCTCTGCATCCTGTTTCTCTAAACATGATTTAATTAACCTCACATTCGAATCTTCACCTTTGGTCTCTTCTTCTATTTACTGCTATAGAGACTATGGTGATGACTATCGACCCATAGCCATATTGCCTTTTCTTTCGAAAGTTTTGGAAAAACTTATAAATCACCAAATTAGAACTTTTCTTACAAACAATAGATTGATTTGTATCAATCAATCAGGCTTCCGACCTAAGCATAGCTGTACTACAGCCTTAATTGACGTGGTTGAAAATATTAGAAATAATTTGGATAAAGATAAAGTGACTATATTAACGCTTCTTGACTTTTCAAATGCATTTGATACCGTTAACCGTTTTATACTCCGTGAAAAACTTAAAATTCAATTCCATTTTTCGTTTCCATCAGTCAAGCTTATTCTTTCTTACTTAACCGGTAGAACTTAGGCAGTTTTTGGTAACAATATCATGTCAAATTTTCTCCCTTTGCAGAGAGGCCCTTTGCTGTTCTCGATATATATTAAAAATCTTCCGTCAAGCCCGCTGAATTCTTCTGTGCACATGTACGCAGATGACGTTCAATTATATAATAGTTTTCATCTAGGTATGCTCGAGAATGGTGTGCATGAAGTCAATGAGGACTTGAATAATATTGTTATATGGTCCCGCAGGAACGATCTCTGTTTAAATCCGAAAAAAACTAAATGCCTTGTCATCTCTAGAACTATATCTGACACATCATATTTCCCTGAAATATATTTGAATAAATATGCTATCGAGTTCGTGGATTCTGCAAAAAATCTTGGTCTAACATTTAATAAAACACTAAGTTGGAACACCCATATTAATTTGACATTAGGTAAGGTATATGGAGGTCTTCGATTGCTTTGGGCGTCTCATCATATAACGCCCTTGAAAACCCGGTTGATATTGGCCAAAACATTGATAGTGCCCCTTATGCTTTTCTGTTGTGAGGTGTTTAGTAATTGTGACTTTGAGCACAAACGAAAACTTAACGTTGCATTCAACAGTGTTACGCGCTATGTTTATGGTCTTAGAAGATTTGACCACATATCAAGTTTTTCCAAGTCTATCTATGGCATTTCATTCGATAATCTATTTAAATTACGAACTTTAACCATGCTTCACAATATTTTACAATCTAATCAGCCTGAATATTTATACAATAAAATTAATTTTACGCGTTCTGAAAGATCTTGCGACCTTATTCCAGTACGCTGCAGATTCTTGGTATCTGAACGGCAGTTTTATGTGCATTCTATTCGTTTATGGAACTCCCTCCCTCGCTCTGTTAGAATTATAAGCAGCCCGACCTTGTTTGCAAGAATGCTAAGAGAATTCTTCTCCTAGCTCCTTGTAATTATTTTATGATGTCATTGATGATGATGTTGATGGTGATTGTGATGATAATGAATTTTTAAACTAAATTTTCAGTTAATTTTGTATTTTCATAAATTATATTTTTTTTTTTCTCTTTTCTTGATATTTCATACATACATATTGTTTGTTAATTTGTTTAATGCATACATATTTCCACATTTTAAATGCAAAGCACTTTTTTTTTGTAAAAATAGTATTAAGTTACTGAAATTTGCTCTAGTTTATAACATATTGTATCTTACAGAGTATAATTATACAATAAATAAATGAAATGAAATGAAATAAAGAACTATGAATACCGAGAGAACCATGAGGACCCTCCTAAGAAGGGAATGTTTATCCCTGTCGTGGACGATAAAAATCAGACGCATTTACCCTATTTAAATCGGACGAAATTTGGTTAAGGTGAAAGATATTTGGTCAAGTGACTTTTAGTTAAGCCAGCGTGTATCACAGAAGTTTGGAGGAGAAAATTCAAAAACGAGCTTAATGGGCTATATATACCAGTTTACACCAACCTGGTAAGAAACCTGAAAGCACAGCGAATGATATGGCTGGGACATGTGGAGTTTATTGAAAGAAATTAGCCCGACGAGCCTTTGACTTTACTTGTGCTGCAGACGAACTCCAACCTAAGATGGTCCGAATTAATTGAGAACGATCTTAACCAACTTGATTTGCCTAACTGGAAGCAGCTAGCTAGGAACCGAGTTTGTTGGTTCAAACATAGTACATCGTGGACAGCTAGTAACATATATATCTAATGTCCAGTACTGACTTTATTTAAGTTCGATCGTTGCAATTTAAACAAATATAATTGAATAGGTGAGATATCTGTGCTCTCATTAATCTTACCCAGATACTTTTTTTTTTATAAAAACGGGGACCTCTGCGAGGCGGTCAAGGGCCCCCTAAAACTATTTCCAACAGAAATTGTCTGGTAGTGTTTTTTAGAGCCAAAAGAACTTAATTCTTAGAGATAGCCTAAAACAAACGAAAATATAATTATTGCCGACTAGATCGCACGTGCTTGATCATATGTTCTAGTGACTTATCTAAAATTTCAAAAAATGTATGTACTAATTATACAACGACAAACAACAAAACTAGTACTTAATTACAAAAAATTTTGAAAAAAAAAAAATGTTTATATTTTTTTTTAATTTTTTAATTTCGAGTTTGAAAATTAATTTTTTAAAAGCTATTCACAAACGCAACTTAATTTAAGATGAAAAGGTACGGCAGGGCATTGCAAGTCTTACCGTTGTGTTCAAAATATTCGGAGCTTAAATATCGGATAAATTTAACTTACCGTTGTTTTAAATATTTTTTTTTTCTGTTTTAAGTCAAGATCATTCTTGGTGACTTCAACGCAAGATTCGGAAAGGAGAACATCTTTGGTTCGATAGTCAGAGGACACAGCCTCCGCGACGAAACTGCCGTCAACGGACACAGGATGGCAGGCTTTGCGGCGGCAGCGGGGCGAAATGTCATCATCTCAAGTACCAGTTTCCCACAACTCAATATACACAAGGGGAATTGGCGATCGAGTGATCAACGAACCGTCAACCAAATCACCCACGTTCCGATAGAATCGAGACATGCTTCCAGTATCTTGGACGTCCGAACGTTCCGAGGGGCAAATATTGACTCGGATCACTACCTGCTGGTAACTAGACTACGTATGCGGATATCCATGACGCGAGAACACAGAGCAGATGCTGTGAAAAGGTACGATGTCGATAGGCTTAAATCGCAAGAGACCGCCAGAACTTTTGCAGACCAGGTAACTCTTAATCTCTCAGGAAGTCCGCCACCAGCATCAAATGCAGAAGACCAGTGGAAACACTGTCAACAAGCTATCAGAAGTGCCGCCTCTGATGTACTGGGTTTCACTAGGCTACCACAACGAAGCCCCTGGTTCGACGAAGAGTGCCGGCTGGCGCATGCAGCTAAGGACGAGGTCTACCAGGCAATGCTGCAGACTCGAACAAGAGCTGCTGAGAGAGTAGCCCGGGAGCTCTACGGGATGAAACAAAAAGGCCGAGGAAAAAGAGAGAGCACGAGAAGCGGGTGGTCGAGTCGATTGAGGGTTGTAGCGGCAGGGGAGATGTTCGAAAATTTTTTCTGAGAGTGAAACGATCCACCCAAGGAAACAAAGCTATAACGGAAGCCTGCCGAGATGAGAGTGGGAATATGGTAGTAGACACACAGTCAGTTCTGAGGATCTGGAAAGAACACTTCTCTAGACTGCTTAACGGCGAAGACAGCCAAGCTTCCGCTAGTCGGTAGAACGCTCCATTCAACTTGGACGATGATGGCCAAGAGTTATGTCCACCCGACCTACCCGAAGTGCGGCTGGCGATATCCAAACTTAAGTCGTACAAGGCCGCTGGTGCGGATGGCTTAGTAGCCGAACTATTTAAATCAGCGCAAGATGAATTGGTTAGGAACATACACCAGCTCATCTGCGAAATTTGGTCAGACGAATGTATGCTCGATGAATGGAACCTCGGTATAGTGTGCCCCATCCATAAAACGGGAAATGTTCTGAAATGCACCAACTACAAAGGAATTAGTCTCCTAAACGTCGCTTATAAAATCTTGTCGGCTATATTGTGTGACCGCCTAAAAACTTTTGTCAACGATCTGATCGGCACCTATCAGTGTGGTTTCAGGCCAGGCAAGTCAACTGCCGATCAAATGTTCAAAATCCTGGGAATTCCAGATCGATACACACCACCTCTTTATCGATTTTAAAGTCGCGTATGATAGCGTGAAAAGGGAAGAATTATATAGAGCCATGTCAAACTCGTCCACTTGTGCAGGATGACGATGGAGAAATCTCGCTGCTCCGTCAAAATTAATAAGAACACCACCGATTCCTTTGATGTTGAGAAAGGATTGAAGCAAGGCGACGCGTTATCATGCAACCTATTCAATATCGTTCTTGAAGCAATTGTACGCAACGCACATGTCAACACCAGCGGTACAATCTATCAAAAGTCCGTTCAATTGCTTGCGTATGCGGATGACATAGACATTGTCGGCAGAACGAAGCGAGCTGTGGCAGGGGCATTTGCGAGCATTGAATCGGAGGCGGCTGAAATGGGATTGGCGGTTAACGAGGACAAGACGAAGTATATGCTGTCATCGAGAGAGGAATCTCAACATCTTCGACTCGGGCGAAATGTCACTATGGACAGATATAACTTCGAAGTTTTCAAGGACTTTGTCTACCTGGACTCCACTATTACCTCGCAAAATGACATCAGTGCAGAGATCAATCGAAGAATTACTCTTGCCAACCGCTGTTTCTTCGATCTAAGGAGGCATTTAAGTAGTAAGGCACTCTCTCAGAGAACCAAGGAGACTTTATACAAGATTCTTATCATCCCGGTCCTGCTCTATGGGTCAGAAGTATGGACACTGAGAAAATCGGATAAAAATCTGCTAGTGTGCTTTGAGAGGAAGATTCCTCGTGTGATTTTCGGTCCGGTGTGTATCGAAGGAGTGTGGAGAAGAAGATTCAACGACGAACTATACGGGCTATACAGCAACGTTGACCTGGTCAAAAAGCTGAAAATACAGCGGCTGAGATGGCTGTGGCACGTGGAGCACCTACCCGACGAGTCTTCGAATGTATCTCCGATGGGGTACGCAGCAGAGGAAGAACCCGTAACAGGTGGCACAAACAAGTGGATGGTGACATCAAAGCACTCGATGTGCGCAACTAGAAGCTGCTAGCTAGGGACAGAGCTGGGCTGTGAGCGCCATCTAAAGTAAAGTGAGTAAGTTAGTCATTTTTTGTAGAAAATTGCCCTCGCTCCTAAACAGAGGGAAATAGACCCCCCTCCCATACGATTTTTTTCTTGTCTTAACCAAACCTACTCGTTACAGCTTTTTTGTGCACTTTATACCAATCACCCTGTATAAAAAGAAAACTCAAGGGAATTTTTTAATAATAATAATAATAATAGATAAATGGATAATTTAAGTGCTTATAATCCTGAGCTTAACAAAAAAGATGCCAATTTGATTTCTTGAAACAATATAAATTTATAAAACAAAATTTCAAAAATCACTAGAAGGTTATTTAGAATTATAATTTTTTTTAAGTAGATATACAATTTTGAAGACTATTTTAAGAAAAAAAAAATGGAAGGCAAATTGTACGTAATTATTAAAGTGCATATGAAACTTTAATTTCAAAAATTTCCTCAGCCGGTTTTTGTAAGATTGAATATTCAAAAACAAAAATGTTGATATGCAATATTTTGTTATAGGTAGTTTTAAGGAGCTAGCTTCCTTATTAAAAAAGTAATAATTAATTTTATTCAATTCATTCATTAAAGAGAAGGTCCAAAATATGAAAAATTGTTCTAGGTACGTACTGTTAATATGAACGCAAAATAAAATAGTTTTTTATTTAAAAGTAGTTTCCACTAATTCAAGAAAACCCTCATTTCTAGATCATAATTGTTGGAGCTGTTTTTGAAAAAAAAAAAAATAGTTTCTTGTTTTTCCACTAACAGGTTGGTAAGTCCCGTTTTTTTTGGACTTATAGGAACAAGATTTTTCAAAAATTCTACAAAATAATAAAAATGTACATTAAATCATGTTTAAAAAAAATGTTAGTTTTCAAAATATTTATTGAGTTATCAAAAAAAAAAAAAATTAACTTTTTTTTGAAAAATTTCAAAAAGCTTCACCATAAAAAATGAAAAATATCAACAGAACCTTTTCGAGGTCCAAAAATTAATCATTAAAAAAAAATTATACATTTTAAAATTAGAGGAGAGCGTGGTTACAAGTTACAGAGGTTAGAAGTAACAGCTTAAAAAACAGTGTTCACTTTAAAATAAAAAATCCCATCGAAAAGAAAAATAAGCATTTTTCCATATAGCTACCGGCATATCTTATCTACCTCAGTTCTACTTCCGTTGTTAATTGTCCACTTGCCAAAAATTAGCAGGTTTGTAAAAAAATGTGTGGGCATTACTCAAAAAACAGTAGGTACCAAGTTTGAAGAAAATCCAAAAAGCCGTTTAGGCTGTTGGTACGAGGACCGGCAGTGACCGGCGAGAAGAACAAGGACACACAGACAGAATTGTGAAACCTACTTTTTTTCGTCTTTCCTATCATCGTTTATAGCAAGTTTGATCAAAATCTCGAGATCAATTATTTTAACGAGTCCATATTCTGTCATTATTTTAATAGTGTAGCCATGTTTTTTGAGAGAGTGACTAGCAACTCAGTAAAATTTTTACACGGAAAACACAAACAAAATTCTCTAGAAAAATTTGTTTTGTTATTGTTTGCGTGTAAACATTTTGCTGAGTTGCTAGTCACTCTCTCAAAAAACACGGCTTTGTATTTATACCACTGCACTGTAGGAAAAAAGCTTACTATTTTACTGAATTCGGTATTATTTGATTTTCGCAGTACGTAAGTACATGTTTGACATTTTCAGTACTATTTTAAATTGTTTGTACAAAATTGATTAATTCCTTTAGTTAATTTTCTCTTAGTGCCTTATTGCGAGAGTCTAGGTAGGTACTCCGAAAAAATCTAGTCGCCAAAAGTCGATCAGAAATTCTTGATCGAATTTAATTTTCTATCAAATAGGAAAATTCATATAAATTCAAAGTAATCTGACAGAAAAATCTATGTGCGATGTGAACTAACCCAAATCAAAGGAGACGGTAGTGCCCAGCAGTGGCGGATCCAGGGGGGTGGCTACAGGGGCTAAAGCCCCCCCCCCACAGGCGGTTCTTAAAGTTGATTGAAATATAGAAATCAGAATCAGGAGTCAGAAAAAATAACGAGGCTGGGGCTACGCAATTTATATGCTACGTATTTTTTTTTTTCTAAGCCCCAAATTAATTAGGTTGGGGCTGAATTCTGAAGGGAATTGTAAAAAAAAACAAGTTCGGGGCTACGGATAATTGACAGAAAATTGGGACGAAAAAAAAAAACAGCTCGCGAGTAGGGCTTGACAAGAATTGGACAAAAAACGTGGTCGGGGCTAAGCAAATAATTCCTTTAAAACTTACCTTATTCCAGAAAGTTTTTGGGCTTGACTCAAGGGACTGTTTATTCCAAGTTGGGGCTAAAGCTTAAAGAGACAATTGAAAAAAACCTGGTCGGGGCTTAACAATTAACATGCAAAATGAAAAAATAATTCCCTCTTAGAACTTCGCTAACTCTGCAAAAAAAACGAAATTGGGGCTAAAACCCGTGGAGAATTTGGGAACAACAAATCAAAATCTGAGTTGGCGCTCAGAAAATCATGCGTATGAATATTTGCAGTCCCTCTTGACTGACGTACAAATTTACTGACAGATTTTTTCTTCTGGTAGTTCAAAGCTTGACGTGGCTGAAAATTGAAGGTACACTCCTCGTCAACTGAATACGCACAAACATTTTTTAATATACTTTATCCATTTTTTCCAAACAGTGATGGTTATTATGCCATCTGTTGATGCTAACTATTCCCTTAAGATGTTAAGCAGATAATTCCGAAAGAATTATCCAAAAACAACCGTGAGTTTTTCTTCAACCACTTGCAAAGTGTTTTATATGCAAAGTAGTAGTTTTTTTTTTTTAGTCAACTGAATAGGTACAACGCGATTTTCTTCGTTGTTTATAAGTTTTTTGGAGTGCTTGACAGTTTAAATTAACGATTTTAGTGTTTTCAGTAAAATTTAATTCTTGATTTCAAATTTTAAGAAAAATGGGTAGATCTACGTGTCTTAACAGTGTTGAAAAAGCTAAAATCGATTTACTTAGAGACCAAGGCCTAACTGGACGTGCAATAGCTGATAAAGTTGGCCGAAGTCTTAATGTAGTTTATTTTTACTTGAAAAATAAAGATGCATACGGCAAAAACATGAAGGGAGGTAAGAAAACAGCAACAACAGCAGCTGAGAGACGAAGAATTTTAAGATGTGCATCAAATTCTTCTGATTCTGTGGCAAAAATAAAACAAAAAGTCGGCGTAAACGCAAGTTGCTCAACAGTATTAAGAGTAATCAACAACTCAAGCCATCTTAAACGAATGAAACTTAAGAAAAAACCACCACTTGACGAGAGACGGAAAATGTTGCGATTAGATTTTTCAAGACTTCACATGAGTTGGAAAAAAGAATGGTATCACGTGGTTTTTTCAGATGAAAAAAAGTTTAATTTCGATGGCCCTGATGGGTTCAACTTCTATTTTCACGACTTAAGAAAAGAAAAAAGATTTTTAAAGCGCCATCATAGTCGTGAAGGAGGTGTCATGTTATGGGGAGCAGTCAGTTATTATGGAACAGTTGAGCTGGAGGTTGTAACATCAAGAATGACAGCAGCTGGGTATAAAGTAATTTTGGAAAGAAATTTTCCTAAATTTTCTAACATCTTTGGACCCATAAACTGGACCTACCAACATGATAATGCGCCTATTCACTCAGCGCGCATAATAAAAACATGGATAGAGGAGCAACAAGTGCAGTTGCTTCAATGGCCGCCGTACTCACCTGATCTAAACATCATAGAAAATGTCTGGGGATGGTTAGTACGCAAAGTTTATGAGGGTGGTCGTCAGTTCGAAGACAAAGAAACCTTAATTTCTGCAATCAAATTAGCGTGGAGCGAAATTTCGTTAAATTACATTAAAAAGCTATACGATTCCATGCCGGATCGAATTTACGAAGTAATTAAAAATAAAGGTGGAAGTACCCACTACTAAACTTAAACAAAAACTTGTTTCATTCCATTCCAATACCAATTTTAATTTTTGTACCTATTCAGTTGACTCAAAAAAAAACTTCTACTTTGCATAAGTTACACTTTGGAAGTGGTTGAAGGAAAAACTCACGGTTGTTTTTGGATAAAACTTTGAAATTTTGTTATTTATATGTTACGAACATTTTTACCATCAACAGATGGCATAATAACCATCACTGTTTGGAAAAAATGGATAAAATATATTCAAAAATGTTTGTGCGTATTCAGTTGACGAGGAGTGTATATACATTTTTTTTTCTATCTCCACTTAAAAATATTTTATATGTTAACTACTACAGATGTTATTGTATGTAATATTGAAATCATTTTAAACCGGGGATAGAAGCTGATATAAATGCACAAAAAACAAGGCTATTCTAAAAGGAAAAGTGGGAATGCCAAAATTCAATTATTTATATAACTGTAGATTTTCACAAAAAAAACCTTTAACCTAAACTAAAACTTTTTTATATTAGTTATGTATAAATTATAAAAATGTATAAATTATAAAATAAAATCAACATCGTCACAATAGTTAAAATATTTTGTTTTTCAAGGGAAGCGTTTTTCTCTTTTCACTCTCACAACGAATGTTACATTTCCTCGTCACTCGAAAACAAAAAAAAAAATAATTCCAAATAGAAAGAAATATAATAATTTATTATTATTATAAAATGGCAGTTATCAATAAGATCTTACAATGGTTATTACGATCAAGTGTTCTGAACGCTGCACTGATAGACCAAGAGCCTACAGCAAATTTTGGGAGTGGATTGCTAACCAAAATATGAGTATGATGGTTTGTAGGTGCATATATCGCGGTATCAAAAACAACCGTCTGGCAGGTTTCTTTATCAGCCTTTGGCGGGGGTGGGAGTTTGAAAATTGCGATTTTCCAGTTTAGTGTTTCATAGGTGTTACCACTTCAATAAATTAAATAATGATATATAATGTGATGCTCTGTCATTTTCTTTAAGTCAAAACGTCAAAATCTTGACAATCCGACGAATAGAACTCAAGATATTAGGTTTTTAAGCGAACCTTAATCGATTTTTTGGAGACATTGTTTTGTTGATTTTTTGTGTTTTATAATTCTCCAAGAAAAAGACGATAAGGTCCTCTTAAAAAGCTTATATTTTGAGTTCTATTGGTCGAATTGCCAAGATTATGACGTTTTGACTTAATGACAACATCACATTATATATTTTTTAAAGTTATTGAAGTGGTAATACCTCTGACAAAATAAACTAGAAATTCGCTATTTTCAAACCCCCACCCCCGCAAGAGGCTGAAAAAGAAACCTGAGAGACGGTTGTTTTTGATACCGCGATATATGCACCTACAAACCATCATATTCATATTTTGGATATCAATCCACTCCCAAAATTTGCTGCCGGCTCTTAGGCTATGAAGTTTAAATGGCAGAATACATTCGTTTAACTAGAACTACAGAATTATCTAAGTTCAAGGTTTACTTTGAAACCGAATCAAGTGCTGAGCTTAAGTTTAAACATAAATTGTAATTTAACTTATGAAACTGGTCATTAATGTCTTAAACTGGATCTACCAAGCCCCCCCCCCACAGCCTAATCCTAGATCCGCTACTGGTGCCCAGCCAACTTCTGGCACTACACAGGATAAAACAACGTTTTCATTGGAGCCGCAACTAGATAATTTTGAAATTAGCTCATTTGGAACGTCATTTCCTATACAAATTTGAGGTTCAAAATCAGGCATATTTCGGCCCCCTCTAACTTCAGTACCAATAAAGGTAGAAACTTAAAATTCGCAGCATTTCCTTAACTCACCAGGTTCAGACAACTCACAAAATTTCAGTCCCTTAGTACCCTTTCACACAACGAAACTGAGTTACCAAAAACTGGGAGTTTGTAGGCGAGAAGAGAAGTAAGGAGAGGAATATAAATTTCCCAGGTCAACGAATTGAAGAGATTTTTATCGCATTCTTTCTCACACTGTCCGCAATGTGCGTTCA
This sequence comes from Melangyna quadrimaculata, assembly GCA_949320155.1. Classification (NCBI taxonomy): domain Eukaryota; kingdom Metazoa; phylum Arthropoda; class Insecta; order Diptera; family Syrphidae; genus Melangyna; species Melangyna quadrimaculata. The sequence continues at coordinate 143,894,656 of OX439483.1, read as the reverse complement.
ACCAATATGCTTTATGGGGAAAAAGAAAAATCTCTAGCAATTTTGTTCATTCGTGTGAGCGGAACAAGATACTTTTAAGGCAATTAGAGGAAAACGTCAAACAATCTGCAGAGACTAGTTTCCCAGTGTGAAAGGGTACTTAGCTTATGTGGTTCCCGAGATAAAAGACTGCAAAATCGCAAAAACTGACTGACTCACTCTCGCACTAAAAGATCATCAAAAATATATAGCACCTCCAAAAACTGTAGAATATTGTTACTTCGTACAACGGTAGGTCTTGTCGTGCATATAAAGGAAAATTTGAAGTTTTCTACTTAGGGGTGTGGCATCCGCCCATTTACCTAGAATTGATACCAAATATATGGGGCACTTCCGATAGTCGCAGAAAGAAAAATTTGTTGGAGTATCAGAGTTTGAAGTGCAAGCAAAGGAACTAAATTTTAATGAGGTTTTTCATTTATGGGGCGTGGAATGCGCCCATTTTTGCAGAATTGCTATCAATTATATCAATTGCTATCAAATATATGAAATTTTGTACAGCGGAAGTTCTTGTGGTGTATAATGATGAAAAAAATTTGAGATTTTTCATTCAGGGGGCGTGGCATGCACCATTTCCCCAAAATTTATATGGAGCATTTTCAATTATTTTAGAATAATGCAGTTTGATGCATTGGACGTATACCTACCATCCACCCATTTCCGCAGAATTGTTATATGGAACATTTCCTAATGTTGCAAAATTATGAAGTTTGAGAGACCGGGAGGTCCTGCATACAAATAAAACTAATTGAACTATGAGATTTTCCTTGCAGGGGACATGTCATCCACCCACTTCTTCATAATTATTGTCATTTAAATGGAGCACTTCTGTTTGATGAAAATTAGTAAGACTTGTACTGCATATAAAAGGTAAAGTAGGTTAAACTTAAAACTTAAATTCCTTTGTGGTGCTTTCAGTTCTTCTTTAGTTTTTGTAAAGAAAAACGTGGCTACTTTTTTTTAAAATGTATGTTATTTGTGTGATTTCACTACTTTTTGCAAAAAAAAAGAAAGGTAGAGTATTATCGAAGAAGTATTATAAGTGAAATTTGTTATTTAATGATTACTCCATCCATCCATTTAAAAGAGCCCAGTACTATTCGGTCTTTTTCAGTTCTATTTTGTTTCAGCGTTCAGTACAATCGAAAAAAGTTGATTTCCATCACTGATTTATACAAAAGTAAAAATTTCGCATTATCACTGAATTCTGCGTCTCGACACCATAAAGTCACAATTTTTTTTTCAATTTCCGACACGAATTGGTGTGGAAAATGATTTTAATCCGCGAAATTTAACAAACAGACCACGGTATGACGCTTGGCGGCATTTTAATTCTTGTATTTTTTTTAATCGAATTTCGTTTATACAGGGTGCCCCGTAAGTAATAGATAACCCTGAAATGCCTCATGGTAGACTATATGACCGTCCTGAAAACTGATAAAAAAAGTTCTATCCCAACTACAAGAAAAGATATACCTATGCATTTTTTTGTTCAGTGCATTATTTTTTGCCTTACTTTACAATTTTGAATACCATGACTACAAGTGAATGAATTCCACGGTTTTTTTTTTTTTTTTGGCAATATTTAACATTATTTGTGCCACAAAATTGGTAGAAGAAAATTATAATAACTGTTGGATTTCTTAGAGAAAAAAGTTATGCAAAATGTGAAAGAAAATAATTTTTGAAAAAGTTAAATCATCTCTGGTATAAAAAGAATGCGTGAATACCTAAGTGACCAACTATTTTAAAAATATGCGCGTTAAATGTGGATTTCAAATTGGTATAACTTGTAACTGTATCTAGAGTCAATAGCAACTAATTGGAAAAAAGTCTGCAATACTATAGAGTCAATTTAACAAAAACAAAAGTTTTCAAAATTAGCACAGTAGACGTGAAAATAATGCCATGCGTTGAACATGGTAGATTTTTTATTGATTGCCTGTTTTTATGATGTTGTCCTAATGATGAATCCAAAGCCTTTAACTTCCAGGGCCGAGTGCAACATTACTAAAAATGTCAACAAAGTGCAAAAAACGGTTGAATTTTTGAGGTCGAATTGGGCTATAACAAAACCATCAAATATTTTGTTTGTTGCAATTACTTTATTTGTTATTATTTCCTAAAAAATAATTTCAGCCAATTTCCAACTGTAGCCTCAATATGAGCGTTAGGTTCTGTACATAGATTGTACTTGTACCTAGGTTCAAGCATTTAGTACCGTATCCATATTGTATTTTATACAACTCTTACCTCACCTATTATAACTCTGCAGTAAAATAGTAAAATGTATTTCCAATATTTATATGCGATAAAATTATTTTATCTATATTGTAAAGTCCAATATTACTTTAAAACTTCATTCAAAGTGCAAACAAAAATTAAACTTCGTTGCTTGCACTGAATTTTTTACTTTGTACCTACTTTATAAGATTCTCATTTAACTTTGTTAAGTGCACTTAATAATTCTTAAGAAAAAAAAAGTAAAACTTTCCTAGAAAGCAAAATTCTGCAAATAAGTAGTTTGATATAGGTAAGGTAGTTATCTATTTCCAATTCCATTTAATTTACTTAGGTAGGTAATTTTTTTTTTAATCAAATTAAAAAAATATAATTCATCAAAGAATTTAACATAAAAAGAAAAAATATGTAAAAAAAAAAGGTATAGATAGAAAAAATTGTTGAATTTCTGATGGAAGGTCCTATTTCGCTCAGTAAAATCATTAAAAGGAAATCCTTTCATACTGACGGGTTATCCAATCAACTTTTTGCTCAAAAGCGCTTTAACTCTTTCTAGTGGATTTTTATAGATGAACTAACTTTAAATCGGTAATAAGTATTATTTATGTATATAAGGATTAAATTGAACCAACTTAAATTCTGAGCGCCAGTTTTTCATTGGTGAGTTAAATTCAAGAAGCAGTTTTTCAAAGGTGGATGATTATTTATTTTTATGAAAGAAGAAAAGTTCCGAAGGTAAATATCAAAAACATAATTTAAGATAAAATATCAAAAACATCATCACCGCACTGCAAAACTGGTCCTTAGTGTAGTGTCAGAGTTTTGACAGTTTTGATGCTAAGCAGCCCCTTCAATCTATCTTTATCTTCCCTTAATTTAATTCCATTTTCAAAATTAACTCCTCACGACCAATATACCTACCAACCAACCAAGTCAATTTATTCATTAACAACCTCATTTAACCCTTCTTGGTCCCATAATCAAACACATTTTTGCCCATCATCCAAAACTCAATTAGTTGTAGCTGGAGCTCTCTTTCTCTTGTTTCGAGTGGGTATATCGTATATGCCTTTAACTTAACAAAGGAAAAAAATAAATAATAATCCACAATTTTGCTCCACACATGGTTCAGCAAAAACAAAACAAAAAAAAAACACTAGTGAAACACTCAAACAGTCCACCCGCTCTCAAGTAAAGAATATTAATTCAACGTTTTAATTAAAAATCCTTTCAGTCCCAAAAAATGAGAATCTCTCCCCCATCCACCAATTCAACAAAAATTAAATAAAAAAATACCATACCTAGTTCTGAAAATGTTTGGGTGGGGACAGAATAGAGACCATCAAAAGACCGACCAGCCAGACACCCAGCCAGGAACAGGATCAACACCAAACCGACCGAACAACGACGACGACGAGCCGCATGCCGAAAATGTACCACACCATCCAAAAAAGGATCCTTCACTCACAATTTTCAGTTATTGCGTGTTTTTTTTTTTTTGTAACATAAATATCTAGTCGAATATGTGTATGGTCGTAGGTGTATGGATATTCGTCGTTAAGCGTGCGAGGAGGCATGTGTGAAAAATCCTGCCAGCCGTTTCCAGTCTTCGACTCAACTCGTCGACCCGACTTTACTTATTCACAAAAGCAATTAAAACCGGAAATAGCTTGAAGTGCTCATAGAGAGAGAGAGAGAGAGAGTGAGAGCAGAGGTATGTATGGCTTCTTTGGGGGCTATGACTATGACTATTCTACCGTTATCTTGTGGAAATAGTCAGAATACCAACCACGATAAAAAAAAATATAAAATAATAGCCCATACTCTATATACAGCATCACCTATAGTAAAGTTTTGTTCGTCCATATTTTCTTTACTTTTTGTTATTTTTTTTTTTGTTTTATTTTTTTTTTAGAAGGACAGGGGTTTGTTTTTTTTTTTTGGCTAAAAGGACTGCAAACAGAGAGGACAATGAACACAAAATGTCCTTTAAGCAAATAATAATCGAAAAAGGATGTCATAAATGAACATTTTATTATTTTCGCTTGGTGTTTTTTTTTTTTTTTTTTTTTTTTTTTTTATTTTTTATATCTACAATTTTTCATTTTGGTTTTGTGGATTAATTTAACAGGAAAGCTCTGGGGCTACACAACATACATACATACATACATATATATATCTACAAAATGAGGATTGTGTTTTGATTAAATATTTGGACAAGTTGAGTTGATTTTGTTTTTCAGAGCAAATAAAATAAATATAGGAAGCATAAAAAAAAAAAATAGGTAGGAAGGTATGTGAGTAAATATTGAATAGCGAATGAGAGCCTTTTGATGGTGCGATATTAAATGGATGATATTAATGACGATACAAAAGCAGTCGCCGAATAGCGTATACAGTGTCGGACAAAACAATAGCACTCCTTTTCACTTGGTTACATTTTCTTTAAGTAAATTTCTAAAATTGAATATATTTAAATGAATTTTATTTGGTAAATGTAGGTATACATTAGCTCTTCAATCGCAAAAAAAAAAAATATATTAGTAACACAGTAAAGGAAATACAAAAAAAAAATTAAAAAAATTATTAAAAGCAACTGCGACAAAACTAAAACACGTAATTAAAATATGTAGTTGTTTTCCAATATTTTGTGGTGAAGCCACTATTTTTGATAACTGATGCTTGACAACTACGAGGCATTGACTCAATCAAGTTCCTTATGATTTCCTGGGGGATACTTCCGACCAATTTCTATTCGAACAACAAGAAAATCCTTGTTTTTGCAGGTATCACTTTGAATCTGGCGATCTTCAATCTCCCATAGGTTTTTTTATGGGGATGAGCTCAGGTGACTGTGCCGGCCACTTCAAAACGTTGATATTATTTTCCAAAACCAAATTTTGCAATAAAATTGGCGCTATGTTCTGGATCGATGTCATATTGGAGTGTCCATTTTAAGGGCATTTCTACTTCTGCGTGTGGCAGCATGATGTTTTGAAGGACGTCATCGTACACAAAACGATGCATTCTACCATATATGTTATGAGTTGGCCGGTTCTTTAACTAGAAAAAAGTATCCCCCAGGAAATCCTTAAGAACTTGATTAAGTCAATGCCTCGTAGTTGTCAAGCATCAGTTATCAAAAATAGTGGCTTCACCACAAAATATTGGAAAACAACTTCAGAATTTAATTACGTGCTTTAGTTTTGTCGCAGTTGCTTTTAATAATTTTTTTAATTTTTTGTTGTATTTCCTTTACTGTGTAACTAATATGTTTTTTTTTGATTTGCGATTGAAGAGCTAATGTATACCTACATTTACCAAATAAAATTCATTTAAATGTATTCAAGTTTAGAAATTTACTTAAAGAAAATGTAACCAAATGGTAAGGAGTGCTATTGTTTTTTCCGACACTGTATGTATGTTTACATATACATATATTATGGTTTTCGGAAAACAAGTCTGTCATAAAAAATACCTATAAGTAGCAACCTTCCTACTTAAAACTTAAAGTCTGGGGGGAAGTTAAAAAATGCAAACCAAAAAGTGTGAGCCAATCAAAACCTACCAACTCTTTTTAATGATATTTCACATAACTCAAAAAAAAATTAGACTTCCACTCCAAATCAATTCTGACGTGTCTTAATTTTAGTGGAGAGCTTTATTATTATATCTTAAGCATTTTTTTTAAATGTAAAATATAAAAAAAAAATTTATAACATGAATAAAATTATAGCTTATAATTCTACACACAAAAGACTATCAAACTTTTTTCTTCAGCGCGATAGATTTTATGAAAAGCGTGCACTAACGCAACAGAAAAAACGTAATTGAAAAATTAGAATATATGCTTGGTGCGAAGAAGTCCGACATTAAAAAAAAAAAATTATTCTCCTTAACATTTTTTCACATTTCACATTCACTGCCTTGTTTTTCAAAAAAAAAAAATATTCATTTTTAAAATATTAGTACTGACTGCTATTAAAAATTTCCAAATGCGTCTACATATCATATGTACACAAATTTAATCAAAATTAAAGAGAAATTCAAAATTTAAAACAAAAAAACAGTTCTATGGAATGTAGGTACTATAATTATAACAGTTTTATTTATTTTGGGCAAGGTCCTAGTAAGTTTTCAGTAGGCAAAATCTAGACGGGGAAAACTTGTCAGATACTTGGCAAGCCCTTGCTGGATTTCAATACCAAAATTGCAGACGCGGGAAACTTCTCAAACACTCGTGAGGCCTTCCCTATAGTAAAAACTTATTGGATTTGTTTCGGTATCCCTTCAGGATGTCCTTGTACACCAACACCAACATTTTATAAGCACCATGCAATTTCAGTATTATAGGATACTTTTTTCTCTTTTTCTCTTTTTCCTTTGTCTTCTTTTTAATATAACACTTTTTTCTATCAACAAGTCCCACATTCGCCATCTTCTTTTGTTCTTTTTTTTTTGCCTGACGAGGCAAAAGGGTTCATAATCTCCAGGGCCCTCGTTCTAGCCTCTGCTAACCCTTGCTAGCACCTTGCCAGAAGCTATGTAAAACTCTCTTGTGCCTTGTTGGAAACTAGATTGTTTTCCTGCGTGGGTATTTATATACACATACTCGTTAAAGGAAAATCAAAGTTTTCATTTTTTGAAAATTTGGTTACTTTTTAGAAGCATATAAGGTGCGAATAACGAGAAAGTCGAAAATATAATAATAATAATAATAATTTAACTATATGCCTGTAAGACCTCAGGTCTTTTAAATGCAATGCACGGCACTAGTTAGAAGAAATAGAAGGAAAGGAAAGATTTTTGTTGGCACAGTGGATTGAGACCTTAGGTGTTAATTATCTCATAATTTCCACGGCGGAATATAGAAAAAGAATGCTGCCTAGACTGGGGCTCGAACCCACACGTCCAGGCTAGCAGTCAAACACTATATCCACTGTGCCATTGCATCCCGCAAAGTGTTTCTATAGAAAGTATCTACCGTTTATAAGAATTCAAGAAAAAATATTTTTTTATTAGATATTATATAGTAACACTAATTTAATATCAAACACATCATCTTTTTATAAAAGTTATTGCTAAAGGTACCTAACATCCATTCAAATGCACAATTAAGAGAAAACTTCTTAACATTTGTATGGAAATTAGGTACCTACCGTAATTTTGGAATTTAAAAACATAATTATTCAAATATTGTAGAAAATAATAAAAAATTATTTCCAACCAATTTTTAAGAAAATGGATCAAGTCGTTTTCAAAATATTGAGTTTTCAAAAGAAAACTTTCAACTTATTTTCTAAATTTCAAAAAAAAAGTTTAAAACTTTGAATAGATAAATAATGTTTTAACTCTTCAAGTTAAAAAATTAAAAATATCAATACATATAACATTTTTCGATAAAAAAAAAATAGAAAAAATGATTCTAAATGTTTCAAAATGTTTTTGGAAGTTATCACTTCCAAAAAAATCCCACAGAGCTAAATTTTGGTTGAGAGCTTCATTTGTACGTCCTTAACATTTCCTAAAAAATTCCCTTAATATGGAGTAGAGTAAAAAAGTTTAATGGGGGACGGGTGGGGGTAAGGGGAGTAAAATCTCTTCTTAATCATTTCGAAAACAAATAAACTTCTTGGTCATTACTAAACAAAATAAGAAAAATCAAATTTTTCAAGATAGCGACATTTCCCTTCCGGTACCACTCCTAAAACTTGGTTACAAACACACACTCAAACAAAAAATTACTCATTTTTGACTAAATGTACTGCACACAGTCCATTTTTCTCCAAATCAAAATTTCTCCAAAATAATCTTTTTTTGTGTAGAATTACCAAAAATCAACGGAAGGTTCAGTGAAACTTGTAAATTAGTGTAAAGGCCAAGCCATTAGTGTGCCACCGGTGTTATGACTGTTTTATCATGATAACGTTTCTCCGAAATCAGACTTTGACGTCCAACAATAGCAGAGACAGCACCAAAATTACGATTTTAACTATGCCCAATTGGGAAGTTGAGCAATGTGGGCGATTTACGTTCTCGGATGAGCGAAGAATGTGTCTTGATGGAAGCTATAGTATAGAGGCAGAGTAAACAGGTGACCTGGCTTGCACGCAAACAAATTCTGCCATAGCTACGAGAACGTGCGATCTAGTCGTGCATTTAATTTTTAAACCGCTTCAATTATTTCAAAATTAAATTTGCACAAATAATCAAATGGCATCCTTTTGCTTAAATCAATCTTCTAATAGCAACGGAATTCAAAAATAAATAAATTGGGTGGCACAACGGCTCGTGAAGAACCAGGGCCTAGTGACTACTAACTCGCAACCATTCCTGTATGGGCGTGTCGACAGGAATGCAAGGGACCTACAATTTTATGCCGAATCCGAACGGTTAGACGAGAAGCACTTATTCAAGACAAGTGATGCTCTAGGAGGATTTGTCAATTCCTCACAAGAGGCAGTAGCCCTGAAAAAAAAAACTTTTTTAGTTTTTAGGTGGACGAGGCTGGGAAGTGTACCCAGACCTCCAGCGTGATAGTCCAACGCACCAACCATTACGCTACGGGCTACTCTACTACTAAAGAAATTAAAGCAATTAAATACTTATTTTATTTCATGATTTTGAAAATTGTTCTCCAATATGCAATGTTTTTCAATAAAACTCGTACAAACAATTTTTGTTTAATTATAAGGCACCACTTGAACATACATACATACGTGTGAACACGTTCTCGAATAATTAATTGTTAGCTTTTGACCAACATATCCCCTGGTCAGGACAGAGCTTTTTGTATAGTATTTTAACCACTCGAAATGGAGGATTAGAACATATATTTTTCTAAATAATACTTTAATGAAAAAAAAAAAAAAAAAAACTGGTAATTTAGTAAATTGCATGCAAACAAAAATTGAAATCCATTAAAATTTCAGTACAACTTGTTTCTCCCATACTTCTCACGTTAAAACAAATTAAATAATAATACTCTCATTTTGTCTGCTCCATTCAATCAAAATTTATTTCAATTCAAAGCATAAGAGATCTCCATTAATAATACTTTCATTTAAAACTTTGTAATTAAATCCTTTCTTACCTAATTAATGATAAGTCTCTTATAAAAAAAAGAAGAAAAAAAAATTGCACAGAAAACGACACCGTCTCAAAAATGTACTCTGCCAATCTTCATTTCGTTTTAAATGACAAAATAATGTCCCCAAAAACAACTTTGCATCATCTACCCAGCATCCAGAAAAGAGGATATAATCAAATTTGTCTCAATAATCATCTGAAATTGATGTTGATTGTTCTGATGCGAAAATATATTTAATTTTTTTTTATAATCAATTTTCTGAATAAGAGACCTCCACCCGAACGTTGAAAATTAATATAACAAAAAAAAATCTCAAATTAATCAAGTCAAGAGGTCCTTTTACCCAACTATATGTAGGTATTCACGAGTACATTTACCTCGCTATATCTGTTTTAACAATGGCGTATTTATGTACTTAGAAATAGGTACGGGGTATACCCTTTTTAGAAAACAAGAAAAACAAATCCAATTAAAAACCTTCCTCCGCTGGCCATGGTGATGGCAATGGCACCGCTCCGGTATCATTGGAAAATGTAAAACGGATTATACGCACATAATTAGCGTAGTTGAAAATAAGACGTTTTTGCTTTCACAAAAAAAAAAGGATATCCCATCTCTTCGAATTCCTCCGAAAATATTATTTAAATACAATCACAAATCACAAGGCGCTTTGCTTTTTCTATGGTTTGCTATTTTGGTTCGTCGTCGGTTTGTTGGGTATCGAATTTTTGTGCTTAGGTTCCGAAATTATTATCTTACCCTTGCTCTGAGGCCGTTGAGGAAAGTTGATGCGACTCCTTTTCAAATATAGGCAAACAAACGGAAAAAAACAACAAAAACAAGGGGATGACATGGCAATCCTAGGGAAAGTACGCCAAGTAAGCCCTCTAACAACCCCATAAACTTTCCGAAAAAGGAACATTTAGTGAATGTTTTCATACATATTTATCGCAATAGATGTCACAAAGGACTGTAGGTACAGTGTGTGTTTTTTCGTGAACCCAAAATAAGTGTTTTAACGGATAATGGTTTTACACAACAAAGTAATGGGGGACAAACAACAACAACAACAAACAAAAAACGAAAACTACCAAGAGCAAGTTTTTCCATTTTCACGTCTTTTATTTTGTGTACATAGTTTTATAAAGGAAATTTATTATGTGCCTCGCAAAATCGTGTATTACTATAATGTGGGATAGTAAAACACCAGTCCTGATGCCTGAGACGACGACTAAGAGAAGAAAACCTTAACAAAGACCAATGGAGTTTTCTTTATTTTCACTTTATTCTACACAGAAATAAATATTGTACCGTTAGCGTAAGCCATACAGTAGTCGTTCAGGGTCGTATAAACACTATATACAACTATGACGACGACAACGACGTTGTAACGGTCCCAAGGATATGTCAAAGGTGAACAAAATTTCAGGAAAGATCGCGGTCCATTTATAGCTTTCAAAAAATGTAAAAGTTATTTCTGTACGGCGTTTTGGTGCTTGGTCGCTTGAATGTCCTTTTTTTTGCATCCTTTTTTTCAAAGAAAAACAGAAATACTTTTTATAATTTTTTTTTCTTTGATTTTGGTTTGGTTGTTGGTTGGTTCCTCTTGGATTGGTTGAGGGAAAAATTATTGTAGTCTTGAAATGGGAATTGCACTCGTTCAATTGATCAATAGTTTTTTTTTTGTACCTATACCTAACTACATACATCCATATATGTAAGAAAATATAAATTTCGATTGTAAAGTTTTCTCCTTTTGCAAAGAAAAAAATAAAAATAGGAAGAAAATGAAAGAAAAGTTTTCTATACGTCTTCTTCAACAGCAGCCAGCCAGGTGGTTGTGAGAAGTAAAACATTTTATCGTGTTTTTTTTTGAGAAAAAGTTTTCTTTTTAAAGAAAAAGAATTCCATAAGTATCATATTGATTGCACTTGGAGTTTTGGAGAGAGAGAGAGAAAAGAGAGAGAGAGAAAGTAAATTCAATTTCTTTGATTAGTTTTTAGGAGGTGAACGTTATGTTATTCTTGTCGGTTTAGTTGCTTTATTTATTTTTTTTTCATTTTATTTTCAAAAAAAAATGTTTATTTTGTGTGGTATAAAATTTATGAAGCAATATTTGTGGTTTGACACCTTAAAATTGAAATTGATTTTTGTGCTTTTGTAAATATCTAATGCAGGGTATATTTTCTGTGAAGAGCATTATTATTTCATTTTCCGAAGGTGCGATAGAAGTAATAAGGTTTGTAAACACGGTGGGGACGGGGGTGATAGTGTTGAGTATCCCGATGGTTGGAGAGGGCAAATAGAAAAATAAAAATGTCACAAGAACTATGGAATAAGTTGCCTATTAATTTAATTAAATATTTAGGCTAGGGCTGGCCACGAGACGAGACTCTGCGAGACTTTTGTAAGTCTCGTCTCGATCTCGTTAAAATCGAAAATTTTCAGTCTCGTCTCGGTCTCGTGTCGGTCTTGTATAATTAACTCTTGTCTCGGTCTTGTCTCCGAAAAAATTTCCAGACAACCTGTTGATTATTGGAACGAAATATTTTCTGTTATAATTTGAATATGTGAAGAAGAAAACTGAAATTGGATTTTTTAATTTATTAGAGTCTCTGTAAATTTCGGTCCAAATATATAGTCTGGTCTCGGTCTCGACTCGGTTGCTTAAAAGCCAGTCTCGTCTCGGTCTCATCATGCGAGACCGAGATCGAGACCGAGACTTTTCTCGTCTCGTGGCCAGCCCATATTTAGGCATGTGAAAAATAAAAAAAAGCAAAGCTGGATCGCATGAACTTGCTCCTATAGCAAACTGCTAACAACTACAATATAACTAGACATTGACGGTGCATAGTTATGTTTCGCATTCGATTATATTTTCATATCGTTATGGAAAAAACAATAGAAAAAAAAAAGTTAAAAGAGCAATTTTGAATTGAAAATAGAGCAGGTAAAATCATTACGGAAAGCCTTATATTATGATCTAAAATAATGGCTTACCACAGAGCACATTCTTGGAACCGCTTCTATTTATTTTATTTCTAAGAGCCGATTTTTCAACCATCAATTTAAAAATCAGAGAAATAACTTTTTGTGTTATTGTAAGTAATGACTGATGAGGTTTAACTGGCCCTAAATCGAAATGGTTTGAAAAATATTTTTTTTTTTTGTTTTTTTTTTTTTCAAAATTATGTTTTTGAAAATTTTACTTTATTAAAAACTTATTCTATAGTCCAGTCAACGAAGACTCAAAATTATAAAATAAATGCTAAAAAAACAATACTCTCGGGATTATTTTTGTATATGGTTGCGGTTAACCCCAGGTAACCAAAGTTCTCAGATTTTAATGGCAATACAAAGTCCTATCCGTTCTGTATTCAACAACGTCAACCGCAACCTCCTACGAGCCTTTTTTGAAAAGTTATAGACTTTAAGTTTTGGGTCAAAATAAAAGAATGACTTTGATTTCAAATATCTTCGCAACCAGACCTCGTAGAATGTTCTAGTTTTCAGCTATTGATTGCTCTCAAAAAACTATTTAAGCGCTTTAGAAACCGCAATGTCCTCCGAGTCTTATTTGCAAAAAAATTAGAGCAAATTAAATTGTCTATAAAGAAATTTATGTTCATATTTTTGCTAAAGTTAATAATAAGGGAGACGTGGGAGGTAGAAAAGTCAACAAATCTGAAAAATCATGTTATTGTCTTGGATATTGAATGTTTGCTGACCAATTTACCTAGAAATAAGAAAACAAGGTAAACAAAAATACACACTCCTTCACTGTTATTTTATAATACTGTGAGACTGAGACTGGAGTTATATCTTTCTTTTTTTCAATATATCAGAAACTATTCGAAAAAGCTAATGTACCTTTACTAAGGTCCAATTTATTCACAATCCATTAAAAACTGGGTTATGTCTAGGGCTGGCCACGAGACGAGAAAAGTCTCGGTCTCACATGACGAGACCGAGACGAGACAAGACGAGACGAGACTGGCTTTTAAGCAACCGAGATGAGACCGAGACGAGACTTTATATTTGGAGCGAAATTTACAGAGAATCTAATACATTAAATAATCCAATTTCAGTTAAATATTTATTTTCTTCTGCACGTAATCAAACTATAATCCAAAATATTTCGTTCCAATAATCAACAAGTTGGCTGGAAATCGTATTTTTCGTAGACGAGACCGAGACGAGACTTAATTATACGAGACCGACACGAGACCGAGGCGAGACTGAAAATTTTCGATCTTAACGAGACCGAGACGATACTAACTAAAGTCTCGCAGAGTCTCGTCTTGCGGCCAGCCCTAATTATGTCGTTTTAAATAATATTGCTATTATTATAAAAGTGTCATTCAGAGTACTTCATTAATTTTTTGATTCATTCACTCGCCTTTACTTAACTCGCTCGCTTTAAATTGCTGCTTTAAATTAGATTCTTTTTAAAAATAACCTTGGGATTTTTATTTTACTTCAACTGAAGTGATGAACTATCAATTTAGCACTAAAAAAGGTTTAATCGATCATCTTGTAGCGACCATATTATTATTATTATTATTACTATCCACTTGTTTCATTTAACGCTGTTTTCATTTTTCATTATCGTTATAAGTTTTATTATTATTTCCTTGATTATTTTCTTACATTTTGTGGTGAATATGCCCAGTTATGTAAACAACGACACATTAGAACAACTTTGCGCGCCATCTATGAGTGAAATAAATAATTAAATCCATCACGGTTGGTGTCCAGGCTCGTTCGTACTGGAATAATGGAACGAAACCTTTTTGGAAAGCACCATCTAGCAGACCCTAGAAAAATCTAGAACTCTTTATTTCCAGACAACCTGTTGATTATTGGAACGAAATATTTTCTGTTATAATTTGAATATGTGAAGAAGAAAACTGAAATTGGATTTTTTAATTTATTAGAGTCTCTGTAAATTTCGGTCCAAATATATAGTCTGGTCTCGGTCTCGACTCGGTTGCTTAAAAGCCAGTCTCGTCTCGGTCTCATCATGCGAGACCGAGATCGAGACCGAGACTTTTCTCGTCTCGTGGCCAGCCCATATTTAGGCATGTGAAAAATAAAAAAAAGCAAAGCTGGATCGCATGAACTTGCTCCTATAGCAAACTGCTAACAACTACAATATAACTAGACATTGACGGTGCATAGTTATGTTTCGCATTCGATTATATTTTCATATCGTTATGGAAAAAACAATAGAAAAAAAAAAGTTAAAAGAGCAATTTTGAATTGAAAATAGAGCAGGTAAAATCATTACGGAAAGCCTTATATTATGATCTAAAATAATGGCTTACCACAGAGCACATTCTTGGAACCGCTTCTATTTATTTTATTTCTAAGAGCCGATTTTTCAACCATCAATTTAAAAATCAGAGAAATAACTTTTTGTGTTATTGTAAGTAATGACTGATGAGGTTTAACTGGCCCTAAATCGAAATGGTTTGAAAAATATTTTTTTTTTTTGTTTTTTTTTTTTTCAAAATTATGTTTTTGAAAATTTTACTTTATTAAAAACTTATTCTATAGTCCAGTCAACGAAGACTCAAAATTATAAAATAAATGCTAAAAAAACAATACTCTCGGGATTATTTTTGTATATGGTTGCGGTTAACCCCAGGTAACCAAAGTTCTCAGATTTTAATGGCAATACAAAGTCCTATCCGTTCTGTATTCAACAACGTCAACCGCAACCTCCTACGAGCCTTTTTTGAAAAGTTATAGACTTTAAGTTTTGGGTCAAAATAAAAGAATGACTTTGATTTCAAATATCTTCGCAACCAGACCTCGTAGAATGTTCTAGTTTTCAGCTATTGATTGCTCTCAAAAAACTATTTAAGCGCTTTAGAAACCGCAATGTCCTCCGAGTCTTATTTGCAAAAAAATTAGAGCAAATTAAATTGTCTATAAAGAAATTTATGTTCATATTTTTGCTAAAGTTAATAATAAGGGAGACGTGGGAGGTAGAAAAGTCAACAAATCTGAAAAATCATGTTATTGTCTTGGATATTGAATGTTTGCTGACCAATTTACCTAGAAATAAGAAAACAAGGTAAACAAAAATACACACTCCTTCACTGTTATTTTATAATACTGTGAGACTGAGACTGGAGTTATATCTTTCTTTTTTTCAATATATCAGAAACTATTCGAAAAAGCTAATGTACCTTTACTAAGGTCCAATTTATTCACAATCCATTAAAAACTGGGTTATGTCTAGGGCTGGCCACGAGACGAGAAAAGTCTCGGTCTCACATGACGAGACCGAGACGAGACAAGACGAGACGAGACTGGCTTTTAAGCAACCGAGATGAGACCGAGACGAGACTTTATATTTGGAGCGAAATTTACAGAGAATCTAATACATTAAATAATCCAATTTCAGTTAAATATTTATTTTCTTCTGCACGTAATCAAACTATAATCCAAAATATTTCGTTCCAATAATCAACAAGTTGGCTGGAAATCGTATTTTTCGTAGACGAGACCGAGACGAGACTTAATTATACGAGACCGACACGAGACCGAGGCGAGACTGAAAATTTTCGATCTTAACGAGACCGAGACGATACTAACTAAAGTCTCGCAGAGTCTCGTCTTGCGGCCAGCCCTAATTATGTCGTTTTAAATAATATTGCTATTATTATAAAAGTGTCATTCAGAGTACTTCATTAATTTTTTGATTCATTCACTCGCCTTTACTTAACTCGCTCGCTTTAAATTGCTGCTTTAAATTAGATTCTTTTTAAAAATAACCTTGGGATTTTTATTTTACTTCAACTGAAGTGATGAACTATCAATTTAGCACTAAAAAAGGTTTAATCGATCATCTTGTAGCGACCATATTATTATTATTATTATTACTATCCACTTGTTTCATTTAACGCTGTTTTCATTTTTCATTATCGTTATAAGTTTTATTATTATTTCCTTGATTATTTTCTTACATTTTGTGGTGAATATGCCCAGTAATGTAAACAACGACACATTAGAACAACTTTGCGCGCCATCTATGAGTGAAATAAATAATTAAATCCATCACGGTTGGTGTCCAGGCTCGTTCGTACTGGAATAATGGAACGAAACCTTTTTGGAAAGCACCATCTAGCAGACCCTAGAAAAATCTAGAACTCTTTATTTCGGATATAAATACAGGGCCACCAGTCAGAAAGCGGCAGTTTGATTTTGAAAGTGAACGAATAAATGTCAGTGTGAATAAAGAGTTGCATACTTGTGCTTGGTTATAATAAAAGTATTAGAAATAAAAGTATTTGAAATAAAAGCATTTAATTTTGTGAAGTAATTGTTGTTTCAGTTTGAATAAAGGAAATAAGTTTTATTTGCAAACCCTTCGTAAAATATTATATTGGTGTCAGAAAAAGTGGAATAAAACTTATTATAATCTGTGAATTCAGATAATTGATGGTGAAAAATTGATAAAGTGTTTAGATTAGTGAACAAATAAGAAAGGTGTTTGTGAAAAGTGACACATAAAACATAAGAACAAAATAGAAAAAAAAAATGGGTAAAATTGCGAATGCATTGAATTGTGTTGAACTTAAAGCAGAATTAAACAGACGAGGTCTTCCTGCTGCTGGAACAAAAAATGACCTCATTATCCGTCTGCAGGAAGATTTAAGGCAACACGATGAATATCCAGACACGTTTCTATTTGGAATTGGAATGCCGGAAGAGCAAGTAAGTACAAGCTTAGACATTTCTAGTATGATGGCTCAGCTGCTCACCCAATTTGAAGACCAACGAAAGGAGCAAAAGAATCTTCTAGAGGAACAACGAATTGAGGAGAAGAATAAACAAAAGAATCTACTTGTACGATTAGAAGAACAGCGAAATGAACAAAAGAATATGCATGTACGGTTTGAAGAACAACGTAGTGAACAAAAGAATCTTCTAGAGGAACAACGCAACGAGGAAAGAAACCTTCTAGGCGACCAGAAAAACCTAATCGAAAGTAAGCTTAATTCATTTGAAAATAAATGTATGGCTCTTGATGAACGTGTTGAAAACGTCGAAAAACAGTTCGAAAAAATTGAAGACAAAATGCAAAACTTTGCCAATGAATTAGATAAGATTAGGAAAATGAAGGTAAGAGAGGGCAGTTGCGATTTTCCTAAGAAGAAAGAAATGCATCCACCAACCTTTGACGGACAATCTTCTTAGTCAATCTACAAGAAGCAGTTTGAGGCAGCCGCAAGAACAAATGGCTAGGATGTCGAACGAGTTTATTGCCCTGGCGCTTCTATTGCAAACCTTACCAGCAGAACAGAACGGCAACTTCAGTGCTCTTGTTTTGGCCATTGATAAACGTTTTGTTGATGGCCATATGCAAGAAGTTTTCCGCGTCCAGCTCAATACCAGAGTCCAGAAAAGAGGTGAATGTCTGCAACAACTCCAAGCAGACATTGAACGGCCGGCGCACTTAGCATACCCAACTGTAGGAGATGAAATTACCAACCAGCTAGCAACGGAGGCTTTTGTCCGTGCAGTTTCCGACATCAACCTCCAGCGAGCAATTCGAGCTGCTGGAAAATGCACGCTTTCTGAAGCATGAGCGTTTTCTCTGACTATGGAAGCAGGCTTCCTTACGAGTTCATTGGGTAAGAGAACTTGAAGTTGAGGAATGTTCTTGCCAGAGAGCTGAGTTCCATAGAACTCAGCGAGAAGGACCTGCTCGATGCTGGAATTGCAAGAAAACCGGACATCTCCAGCGCCAGTGCAGATTGCCACCAAGAAGAGTCGCCTGTCAACATTGTAGAAACAGGAATAATACCCGCGAACAGGTAAGCAATAACACCATCGCTCCTGCTCGCCCTGGTATCGATGGGCCCAGAACCACAATCCAAGTCTCGCAGACTAAACGAACAATAAGAGTCTGACAGTGGACGCAACATTAAATGGCAAGAAACACGTGGCTACAATTGACACCGGTGCCACAGCCTCCATTGTGCGGAGAGACTTGGCTACATAACACCAATAGCTACCGTCTTAAAACTGCGACAGGTGAGGCAGCAAAAGTATATGGAGAAGTTCGTCTTAAAATCCGTTTGGCAGAATTAGAGTTTTCGCATCTATTTTTGGTAGCAGATATATATGATGAGTGCATAATTGGAATCGACTTTATGAAAGAGCACGGAGTGATTCCTATGGTTTATGGCAACGAAAACTCATCAACTCTAAGAACTGTCATCAAAGAAGACATATGCTTGCCTGCCTCTTCAGAAGTGTTTGTTTGGACGAAAATGGAGGGCGATCTAGATAGCCATCGATAAATCATGGTGGAACCAGAGTCTGAGCAATTTTCCCAAAACATCATCTTAAAAAGAAAGATGGAAGCACCCGATTTTGTGTGGACCACCGTAGGCTGAACGATGTGACAAAGAAAGACAGCTACCCTCTGCCCAGAATCAGCGATACATTGGAGGCAATGGAAGGAGCTCAATGGTTCTCGACGTTAGACTTGAAGAGTGGCTACTGGTAGGTAGAAATCCATCCAGAAGATCGAGAGAAGACAGCTTTCTCAACCGATATTGGTCAGTGGCAGTTAAAAGTGATGCCATTCGGACTGTGCAACGCTCCGGCAACATTTGAGCATCTGATGGAGTGTGTTCTTCAAAGCCTTACTTGGAAAATATGCCTTGTATATTTGGACGATGTCATCGTTTATGGAAAAACTTTTGACGAGCATTGTGAAAACCTTAAGGCTGTATTTTAGAGGCTTCGAGAAGCACACTTAATATTAAATCCAGATAAATGTGCGCTTTTCAAGACCGAAGTGAAATACCTGGGGAATATCATCTCATCCCAAGGAGTAAAGACTGATCCGGAAAAGGTTGACACTGTGAAGAATTGGCCAACACCACAGGATAAACACCAACTCAGTAGCTTTCTTGGTCTAGCCACATATTATCGGCGCTTTGTAAAAGGCTTTGCTGGAATCGCTAAAAGCTTACATCAGCTTACTGAAAAGAGGAAGCCGTTCAAATGGTCAGGTGAGTGCGAGAAAAGTTTTCAGGAACTCAAGCTACACTTGTGCAATGCTCCTGTGCTGACCTATCCGACTCCAAGCAAACCTTTCATCATCGACGCCGATGCCAGTAATGTTGGAATTGGAGCTGTATTGTCGCAAGTCCATGATGGAGAAGAAAAAGTCGTCGCCTACTACAGCAAGGTACTCTCGAGGCCAGAGCGGAATTATTGCGTGACCAGAAGGGAACTTCTAGCATTGATTTTGGCAACAAAGCACTTCCATAAGTACATCTATGGGCAGAAGTTCCTCCTTCGAACAGATCATGGTGCGCTTTGAAGGTCTCCTGTCCAATAAAATATAGCCGTAAAACACTGGTGGAACATGGTGGAATGAAGACCTATCTAATCTAAGGAAAATGACTAGAACAATCTTTAATATCTGCCACAAACATAAGTTTTATCAACCCTATAAAGACTGTCTCAAGGTTAACAAGCGAGCTCTCGCATCAGCTAAGCAAAAAGGCTGGAGAGAATTCTGTCAGTGTCAGGGAAGTTTACTCCTGTGTTAAGTGAGATCACGGAAATGGCTTTAAGGAAGGTCAGCAACTGAGGCACGAGCTGTGGACTAGGAGTTACCCAAAGCAAAACTGAACTGATGCTATTTACTACCAAGACTAAGATACACCCCTTCACTCTACCCCGACTCAACGGCCGAACACTCTCACTCTCCTCTAAAGCTAAATATTAAGGTGTTATTCTCGACCCCAAATTAAATAGGAAGTTGAACATCGAAGAAAGGGTCAAGAAGGCCTGCATAGGATTCTATGCCTGTAGTAAAACTTTTGGTAAAAATTGGGGGTTTCAGTCGAAGATGATCCTGTGGACGTACACAGCCGTGGTACAACCGATCCTCACATACGGTTCGCTTATATGGTGGCCTGCACTTAACAAAAAATATAACATCGATAGACTAAGGAATGTTCAAAGAACTGCTAGCATTGGCACGACAGGGGCTATAAGCTCCCGCCCGACTGATGCCTTAAGTGTTTTTCTGCACCTTCTACCACTTGATTTACATATTAAATATCTAGTATCTTGCAGCGCTTTAAGACTTAAAGAATCAAACTCTTGGTTTGCCAAGCCCTATGGTCACAGCAATATCACAGACTTGATTCCAATGGAAATGTTTTCGACTCCCACTGACTACTGCACCCCTACAATGAGTATCAGTAAGGATTTCAAAATTAAATTTCCATCCAGGAAGGATTGGAATGATAACGTCGTGACGAAAGATTTCGACACAACTATCTTTACTGATGGCTCAAAGATGGAGTGTGGCGTTGGTGCAGGAATCTTCTCTGAGTCTCTAAATGTATCTAGGTCCTTTCGGCTACCTCACCCTGCTAGCGTCTTTAAAGCTGAATTGCTGACAATCAGGGAAGCTTGCAAGTTACTAAAAGCAGATCCAAACCAGAACCGTAATGCAGCTATTATTACAGACTGTCAAGCGGCTGTTAAAGCCATTAATTCAGCTATAGCATCATCCAAACTGGTCCAGCAATGCCGGGATGAGCTTGCGGGTCTGAACACTGACCTCAATGTCACTCTTATCTGGGTCCCGGGTCACAGTGGCATTGAGGGCAATGAACGGGCTGACGAGCTGGCCAGGCAAGGTTCAGCCCTTCATGGCTCACTTGCGGAAAGAGTCAACATTCCGCTTGGAGTTATGAAGGGCAACATTCTCGCAATTTATCTTACTAAAGCAAACCGTAGGTGGAGCAGTTTATCAAGCTGTATTATATCTATAGGAAGATTTGGCAAACCTATGACAAGAACCGAACAATTGATCTAATATACAGACCCAGGCAAGACATAGCCAAGGTAGTTGCAACCTGTAGCGGACACTGGCCAATAGAAGAGCATGCAGCGAAGCTGGGCATACCTCACAATACTCACTGTCGGAGCTGTGAGGACCAGCAGGAAAAGGAAACAGTAGTTCATTTCCTCTGCAAATGCCCTGCTCTGACCAAAGCTAGAAAACAGTCACTCGGAAGAGCATTCTTTGACGACATTAACGAACTTTCTGAAATGAAGATCAAAGACTTGATTTCTTTTCTCATCGCGACGAAATGGCTCTAGGACAAATTTCGGCTACTTCTGCCTAGTGGGCAAACTGTAGATGGTGCGGGTGCGGGTGCTGATCTGGTTGAGTGAGTGATCCACTTTCTGATGATTGTGCTAAAAGCTACAACAAAATCCTATTCTAAACTCAAATAAAAAGCTACGATATCCTAAGGATATGCCCATATTCTCTCTCTTTAATTCCATCCACAGGTTCAAACGAGTTATGGTATTTTTAATTTAATTGGGCTATGGGCTAGACTGCCCGTGGCCGCCATTTCTACCTACCTAAATTAGCAACATTGTAGGATAAAATCTGACATACTACTAGTTGTTATTGTTTTAAATTCGCCGAACTGCTTTGCTTCTTAGTATTCCGTCTCATATCTTGCACTATCACATCATAGCTAGCATTTGCACGCCCCAGCTGGAACAGTCTGTCATCTTCGGAGACTGCGATAACACCCAGCTCATTCCATTTGAATGCCTTATCATCAACAATCACCTTTGAACGAGCACTTGGAGTTTTTATTAGCCGCCTGTATACTTTTTTTCACCTGACGTAGGTGGTATTGCTGCTGTCGCTCCGATTCTGTGTAGTCACGTTGCACATAAGCACCGCTTCCAATGAGTTTGCCACAGTTATGCAAGATGTTATTAACTTGACTTACAGAATCTAATTCAAATAAGTAGTCAGAGTTGGTTTTGATCTGAATTGTTCTGGTGATAACTACATTTGTTGCATTGTGATGCTTTAGTGATATTCCTGCATTTGAGACCACTAACAACGACATTATTACGCCGAAACTTTTGGTCAAAATATTGAAGTCTGTTTTTTATGTCACTTATTTCTTTTCGAAGTTGATGTTTGCGTTTTGGACATGGTACATCTTGGTAGGCCCTTTCTTTTTAATTGTATCGTCGAACTTCAGAAGATGGTTTGCTGCCGACGTATGTCGAAGCCAAGTTTACGATCCTGTTATCATACCAGGTTACTACAGAGATGTCAATTTCCTCTACAGTCGCTAGTTTTTCAACGGTTGCACCTCCTCCCTCTTCAAGTCTTTTTCTGTTGGAATCTTATACCCCAGGATGCGATTAGCTCTTATTGTGCCTAACGGTAAGATCGCCTTTTTAGCGAGGTAAGTCAACAGTGGCAAAGATGTGTACCAGTTATCGAAGAATAATATTTTACGCCTTCAGGAATGATTCTTGCAAGTCGAACAACATCGTCACTAGAAGTACTAATTTTTGGCAAATTGCTGACTGACTCTACAGGTCCTTGGGCTCCAGTATAAATTTCAAAGTCATAGCTGAACCCAGAGCTACCACTAAGCATAAAATTCTTAGACTGCTTTCACCCAAGGAAACTGAGTTGTCGGCAACTGGGAGTTTGTAGGCGAGAAGGGCGTAAGGGAAAGAAAAAAATCTCCCCTCTCACCCTTCTCGCCAACAAACTAGTTTATGGCAACTTAGTTTTCTTGTGTGAAAGCGGTCTTATATCCCCATTTGTGTAAATAGGGGGTGGGGCCAGCTTTTGTTTTTGTATAACACGAAAATATATAACGGATACGAGGGTATGTCCAAAAAAAAAAATCAAAATTTTGTTGCATGGTGTGCCATATATGATCCATTCCGTTTTTTTCATCACAAAAGTACTATTACTTCACCAAACTAAAATAAGATAATTTTCCAATAATATTTACATTATTTTCTTTACGGAAATATTTTTTTGCGAGCAAAAACTTTAAGTTTTGTATTTTTTATAGAATTTTGAAATTCTCAAACGCGCTCATACCCGACTGAAACCTGTTTGACAAGTTTGACGAAAGAATTAACTGCCACAACTTACTTATAGATGACGCTTATTAATAAAATTTCAAACGTATATTATATAAATTTCGTAGCGCATGCAAAAAACCATAAAATGTATTAAAAATTCAAAAATATTTAGATTAATATGGTTTGGCTCATATATGAGCCACCATTCGTAAAGGGTTAACAGCTAAAACAGATAGAGCTCAAAAACTAGTATACCATCTGATTTGTTTGATAAATATGAATTTTTGAAAAAAAAATTCAAAAATCGTTAGAGCGTTTTTTTTTTTTAAATAAGTTTTTATATATAAAAAATCTTGAACATTTTTTAAAATAAAATTTGGTATGCCAACTTTAAGTATTTAACAAAATACAATTTTTCACAAAATTAAAAAAAATCATTTGCCCGTTTTCAAGATATGTATTGTATTTTCATTGTTTTGTATTTTTGGGAAAAAAGGCACGATAAATTATTTGAGTACGCACCTTATTTAAAGACGTCTAACGACAAGTGTTTGAATACATTTCATATCAAAAAATCAACTGGGAAAAAAGTTTTAGTATGGTAGTGCTAGTTTTATTGAACAAAATGCGATTTTAGAGGGTAAGGGTTTTTTTTTATTTTTTCTCAAAAATAAAAACTGGTACAAATTTTTCTCTTTCACCACAAATTTACAACAAATTCACGACAATTATTGGAATCTTCATTTTTTCGTTTTGTTTTTTTTTTTTAGGGTGGGTAGTGCTTAATTGACTGTCAAGTTAACATTAACCCAGGGCTAGGTTTTAAAAAAGAGGTTGGACACAATTTTTTCTTTTACTACAAATTCACGACAGTTAATACAATTATGTATAAGATTCTTGAAATTTTGAAGTGGTAATGCTAACTTGACAGACATTGCTGAATTGGCTTTTACTGTTATCTGCCCCTATTAATTCTTAATCGGAAACTGGAAACAAAAATGCCACCGAAATTGCCGATAAAAGTGCCTCTCACATCGGTGGCACTTTCAGAGACACTTTTAGCGGCGCGGCGCTTTCGGCAACATTTTTATTGACAATTTTTTGTGACCCTTATGTATTTTAAATTATATAACTTTATATACGAAAAAAAAAAATATTTCTGTAAGATTTTATATATTTCTGTAAGTTCTAAGATACCTTTCAAGCTCATTTTTGTTTGTACTGTTTTGGACCTAAGCTTTCTCGCCCAAATTTTATTCAATAAAATAATTTTTATTTGAAATTTTCTTCCATTTAGTCATGAATCGATCAGTTTTATTCAACTAGCCTTACAGCAAATAAAACACTACCATTTCTCACCTTCAAGTCACAAATTGTTTGTGTTTTGTTGCTGTTAGAAGATTGTAATAAAATGCCAAAATTGCACCACCTGGTTTTCACTCAATGTTGATACCTTTATCGCATTACCGCCCTCACACTAAGCTGATGATGATGGTTGGGGTGTTTTTTTCGACTAAAAACACAAATATTTATTCAGAACTAAAACAAAACAAAGAAATGATAATCCTTACACGAGAAAAGATGAGAGAAAATACTTTCGACCGAACTTCTGCTAACCTTAAAAAATGTTTAATTGAAAAAACAACAGCAACAAACTAGCTGTATAGGTGGTTTACAAAAATGGAAGCAACCCACTAGACTTATTCTTATTTTTTGTAAAACTATTTTTCTTATATGCAGGGTGTCCCTTAATTCGTCAATAGTATTTAAGGGCATGATTCTTGTGTGTATTCTAAGAAAAAAATTGTTTTACAGTCAGGGCGTATCTCCAATTTTAATATCATTTATCGGGGATTTAAGAAAAGTCTTACTTTGGTGTACCATGACCCATATTAACGATAATTGCGCAGTTAGAAGAAATGATAGAAACTTCGTTTCGGCCTTCATTTTTAGAAGAAATACCAGCCTTTGTAACTGCGTTTAAATAAATCTTATATCTTTTCTCAGTCTTAAGATATTCAGTTCTTAGCCTGTTCCAATTTTCCTGCCCATGCTTATTTTTTTAACTTTGGGGTTCAATTTTCTCCAAAAAATGCGTAAACAACATGATGTTTTAATAATTTTTTTGAATGTATGTAACAATACTAAAAATAAAAGTCACTTACAAGTTTGCCGAAAAACCCATGGTTTTGTGATTATTTGGAAAACCAGCGGCAAGTGAAATTTAGTAAAAAGGTTTTTTTTGCTTAACGCTCGAATAGCTATAAATACAAAAATGATATGTGTGGTTATCGATAATTTTTATTTTATGTGTGAACAAAAACATTTATAACAGGTGTTCAAATTAGTCCTTTTTGATTTTGTATGCATGCTAGAGCCCGTTTTCGTATTTCACTGATATTGATATTAATGATCCTAGCTACTGCCTCATTTCTGTGGACGCTTTGAGCATGAGCTCTTCTAATTCACTTTAAGTTACTATTTTGGTTGAATAAAAGATTTATTTCATTCTTAACCATTCAAAAACATCCAATATTGTATGGTCAGGAGCAGTAGCTAGGATTTGGCTGTGAGGGGGGGGGGGGCTTGGAGTTTGGAGATTCAGTTTAAGACCTTAAGTAATAAAACTTTCTTGTCCTAAGATCAATTTTATAGTTTATAACAAATAATAGAGATCAGTTAAGGTTTAATTCAGACGAACTACACTTCACGACAACGCGGCAAAACATTATTTTTTATGAAATTGTAGGATCTACATCGCACTAAGCGGCATCTGAACTTCATAAAAATTCATACGAAGTCGTGTAAGTGTAGTTCCGATGCAGTGTTGTTCCGGCGAGTGGGGCCTAACCTTTAAGGATCAAGTATTTTTTGTGAAAAAGGTATATGGAGATTCATGTGTCGTTATATAAAAGACATCGAATTTTGACATTCCCACTTTTCCTTTAATGATATCCGTTTTTTTGTGTGCCTTTATATCCACTCCTGTCGCGCTTTAAAATGCTTTCAATACAAAGTACAATAACAATTATTCATAATTGCTCTAGCGGAGACAGACAAAAATTCAAAGGCCACCAAAAGATGATAGTATCTGGTATAACTAGTTATTGTTTTTGTTATTTTTAGCCATATATGCTTGAACCACGCGCACAAATTCGTTTATTAATATTATTTAAAAATTTATTAGGTACCTGCATAATTTAGTTATATTTTTAAATTAGCTGTGAGTATGTTTTGAACTTCCCATTTTTGACAAGATTTGAAAACTGTGTATAACTTGCTAGTTCAGAAAAATGTTCGTACTGGCAAAAGCTCATATACATATGTGCTTTGATACGGTATCAGTCCTCTGAGATCTCATTTTTCCTGAATTAGCCAAATCAACGAGAAACTATTTTGTTCAAACTGCCACTAAGAATTCTGCCAGCGTGAATGAATTTTCGACAAATTTGCACGTCACTCTAAGGCCTAGAGGGATTGGAAACATTCATTTGCTGTTGCATGATTTTCTGAGCGCGCACAGAGAAAACTCACGCTTTTGAAATTTGGCTCTTTGACTAGAGAATTTGTGTAAAATTTCCTAGTACAAAAATGTTTTGTATGTACAAATGCCTTGGACCTTTCAAATTTTGAAAACGTAGCCCGAAAAATCTCTAAGCCCAGCCAAGGCCGTAAGAAAGAATTCCTGTTGTATTAAACATTTACACATAACTTGACACTCCGTTGTTCTCCAATGGTTAAAGCCTCAACTGCATTTCTTTTGGTAAATTATAGCTTTGTTTTTAGTGTAAAGAGTTGGGGCATTTGACACCTTAACGTTAAGCTCCGACCATTTCTTATCTCTTTTTACTTATCTCTTCAAGCCTTAGCCCCAACTTAGGACTTTGACAGTCCCTAGACTTGAGCACCCAAAACTCTCTGGAATTAGGTTAGTTTTAAGGGAGTGGCTAGTTTTTTTTTGTCCAAAATTTCGTAGACCTTATTGTTACAAAGCTGTTTTTTTCGTCCCAATTTTCTGGGTTTTATTTTTAGGGAAAAATTGTCGTGGCATGAAACATGTCCATATTCATAGCCCCCAATTTGGTTTTTGTCCAATTCGCTTCAGGCTCTAGCCCCAATCTTTAGGCTTAGAAAAAAAACTACATAACATGACGTATGCAAATAGTTCAGCCCCAACCACGTTATTTTGTCCATCAAATTTGATATCTTAACTATATTTTAGACTGAATATAAAATTCTACACGTTGTAATGTATTGCTTTCTATATTTCAAATTATTTTATGATTCGGCTGTGGGGGGGGGGGTTTAGGCCCTATAGCCACCCCCCTGGATCCGCTACTGGTCAGGAGATCTTGCAGGCTATTGAACTGCTCTAACTTTTTCCTATACAACGATTACCGCTTACTCTTCATCTTGTCAATTTTCAACCTCTCGAGCAGAGTAGGCTGAAGCACCATCAAGTAAGAAATAATATGAAGCTAGTTGAACCTATGTCATGTCCTCCAATAGTTCTGATAAATCATTTTGCAACAACTGCAGATAGTTTGTAGAATTCAACTTACGTGGCTACTAAAATTAGCATGTATTCAAACCAAGGAATGCCAAAGTGCAGCCGTTATAACTGTTTTATTTTTACTAAATACTACTTTACTAAATACTACTTAAAAAATTATCTTAACCCAGACCAAATAGTTTTCATTCATAGCTTCTCGAGCTTAAAGCTAAAAAAATCGTTTTTTTTTTTTAATTTTACCTGCCGCTGTTTTTTCCAAATTATCATAAAATCTGTGGGTTTTTCGGCAAACTTGTAAGTGACCTTGATTTTAAGTATTGTTACATACATTCAAAAAAATTATTAAAACATCATGTTGATTACGTATTTTTTGGAGAAAATTGACCCCAAAGACAAAAAATTAGCATGGGCAGGAAAAATGGAACAGGCTCAGTCTTAAGACTGAGAAACGATATACAATTTATTTAATAACGCAGTTACAAAAACTGATATTTCTTCTAAAAATAAAGGCATAAACAAAGTTTCTATCATTACTACTAACAGCGCAATTACCGTTAACATGGCTCAGGGTACACCAAAAGTAAGACTTTTCTTAAATCCCCGATAATTGATATCGAAATTGGAGATACGCCCTTACTGTAGAACAATTTTTTTCTTAGAATACACACAAGAATCATGCCCTAAAATGCTATTGACGAATTAAGGGACACCCTGTTTAAAATAGGTGGGGATGCCAAAATGCAGATGGGTGGGTTGGTTGGGTAATATAGATCGTCCTTGGAATGGGGACGCAACACTTCTTAGTGCCATTTGTTTTACCATCGACAGAACTTTTTGGTTGGTTGTACAATGTACAATGTACATATGTCTGTATGCATTCATACAAATATCATGTGTGCATATTATTTGTATCATTCTAAAACTACCCGTCACCTCCTAAGCGATCCCTATACATGCTCTGAGGTATCCTTGAAACAAAAGCGAGAAAAAAAATTGTTATCCTTAAAAATAACTAAAAAAAAATAAATAAAAACAAACAAACAGAATATGCACGATGTGCGGAGCAAGCATAGAAAAATCATTGTTTCCAACAGTAGGAGCAGCGAGAGTTCTTTCCAGTTTGTATTTATTTTTTTTTTTGCTCAGTTTTTTTCAAATAAACCTCCAACCTCACCCTTTCCATTGTACAATGATATAGTTTGCAACATGACAACATGAATTTATTATAAATTCATACAACCCTTTCCCATGATGGAGGGGGAGATTCCCTTATATACGACGACCACGACGACGACGACGACGACGACGACGACGACGACACGACACATAAAGTGCAATGGATAAAGTTTTGCGAAAAAATATGAAAAATTCAGATGTGTCGCGCAAAATATTTTAGACCTTTCGATTTCATTGTGTCCTTATTGTAGAGTTTTTTTTTTTGTTAGTTATTGTTCCTGATGGTGTCTGTTTCAAATATTCTTTCCACCCACCACCCACTCTGCAACTACTAAATCGTCCCTTTTTTTGTCTATACTTTATCGCATTGGACAATTGTAGTCCTAACTTTATGCGTTTTACACATGTTTCGGGAATGTTATCCTTTTGGATTTTAGGTACTCAAAAAAAAAGAGCACAAGACTTTTATCGTTTCAAAAAAAAAAAAATCCAAGTGGCTTATTGAAAAAGAGTCAACTTGTTGTATTTTTTTTTTTTTTTTTTTTTTTTGAAATTACCATCAAGCATGATGCACGAATCAGAATCAGACACAAAATGGCCTTCGATTCTCGGATTTCAGTTGTGATTTTTTTATAAAAATGATGAGAGATTGTGTGTTGTTTTTCTGAGTGAAAACTGAGACACAATTTTCTTGGATCAGAAATTCAAATCACGTTTTTAAATATTAAGACGGTCGGATGTTTTTTTTTTTTTTTTGTATATAAAACCAGATGACATGCGGTTTTTGCGGGGTAGAATATTTACTTAAAGCAGCAGGCTGTGAGCGTTTTGACATTTAAAATTATTGAATTGTTTTGTTTCTACTTGGTACTTTAAAGGATTTTTTGTCTGTATTATTTATTAAGATTTTTGAATCGAATTTTGGAAAAGCGACCGCCGCGCCATTTAGGTTAAACATTTTATATTTATTTATTTAGCTAAGTGTTTTCAAGATATAGAGGGTGATTCGCATAAGATGTGATGAAATGTACAGCGTATTGGTTGGATTGAGGAAAAAAAATC
Source organism: Melangyna quadrimaculata (assembly GCA_949320155.1). Lineage (NCBI taxonomy): Eukaryota > Metazoa > Arthropoda > Insecta > Diptera > Syrphidae > Melangyna > Melangyna quadrimaculata. The sequence goes on along the minus strand of OX439483.1, from coordinate 143,864,615 downwards.
GTATATAATGAGTGGGTGTATTTTCCACCGTTTGAACGGAAAGGAAATGTTTAAAAAAAAAAAACTTTTTATTAAAAAAATATTAAAAAAAAAAAAAACAACGGCAACGCTAGCAATATTATGCTGTAAGACAGAAATCCATTTTATTTTATTTTTAGTCAAGTTTTTTTTAACGAATAGATTTAAATCATTATTTGTCAAACACATAATCTTGAAAAAAATGAATGATTTTTTTTTAACTGATTTTTTTGAAAATTTATTGTAACAGGGAACTTTTTTAGATTTAAATATTCAGATTTGTACTTAATTTTGAGTAAACTAAAAACTATAGAGGCTCTGCGAAATTAGGCGAAATGTTAAGCCTGAATTGGGACCCTTAAAAGTAGGCCCCAATGAAATATGGCAAGAATAATATGGAAAACAATGCTAAAATAAATGAAATAAAGCCTTTTTTTAAATTAAATAACACCCTAAGCAAAAAATACCTGGATTCAATCCTGTACAATTTCTCTAGATCAAGAACATTGTAAGAATCGCGTTAAAAACCATTGTTATGCATATCTTGAAACTCTTATTAATAATTATACACAAGTCTCTATAACTGCATGTCAGCATAATTTTCTAAATGTAAACAGCATCCACATCAGATTTGTTTATTGGTATTTGATACTTTTGAATTCGTTTTTCTATATTTCCAAGTGGCCACCAAAACGTGTTGCTTTAATTTATTGTCACGATAAAAGTTTATGCACATCACTTCTAAATAAATATTAAATTCTAAAAGCATCTCATATGGCATGAGATTATGTATTTTGAATCTTCCAATGTGTGAGTAGAAACAAAATATGAATGAACATATATCTTGCGTATAGAATTTAAGACTAAGGTCGTGTGTCAATTGCGTTAAAAGTGCGTTAAATTTGATCCCATGGCTAAATGTTGACATTACTCAGGTGAATACAGTCGTCAAAATTTAACCTGCTCAGGAGCTTGTTTAAATTTTAACTAGTGGATAAATGTTGACGTTTGCATTAAGCTTCTTGCACATTACTTACACCATCAACCTATTATACCTGGACTGCTACACTGAGGGAAAAATGTATGCACTCAGCACATAAATGTATGTACCTATCCCATAGATTTCTGCACACATAACATTATATACTAGTTAAATATTGGAATTTTTACTGGCTAAATAAATTCTGTATTAGCACTTTAGCCAATAAAGAATTCTATGGACCCATTACACAATTTTCTTTCGAATTTTCGTGGTTTTGACCTTTTATGTAGTGGGCACAGCTGATATGCATACATACATATTAATACCCTTTGGTCATAGTACATATCGATTCGTAGGTTATTTGTGATGAGTCAATGATTATTGTAGTGAGTATAGTTTGCAAGCCCGTCGGTCATCCGCGATTCTGAATTATTATGCCGTAGGTATAGATGCTATGCCCTCATTATACAAATATAATTCTCCTATAGACTTATCACAAATCACAATTAATGATTTTGTAGTGAGAACATCTTTTTATGTACTCAGTGAATAGATATAAATATGAAATTGATTCAATAAATGAAAAAATGGCGGTTTTCTGCGATGGCTAAAGCGTCTATGTAGTTGCTATGTACTCATTACAAAAATATAAATATTATATGGATGCTTTAAATAATGAAACCCAAGGTATTTGTGATGAGTAAATAGATTATTTAGTGGGTAAATTTGCTATGTACTCAGAACATAAAAATAAATATTGCATGTATTCATTAAATAAATATGTTTTGGGTTCTTGTGATGAGTACAATGATAATGTAGTGGGTACAATTGTTATTTACTCATTACATAAATATAAATACTGCATTGATAAATTGAATAAATTAGGTCTGGATATTTGTGCTGAGTACAAGGAAGATGTTGTTGATACAGTGGATATATACCTACTCATTATTTAAATATTTTATACTCAGTACATAAATATATGTACTCAGTACATAAATAAATGTACTCAGTTCATAAATATATGTCCTGAGAACATACATTTATGTACTCAGTAGATACAATTATATACTCAGTACATACATTTATGTACTGAGTACATATTTGTATGTACCCTTTCACAATGGACTATTTGTAGTTTGATGCACCGTCTATAGCTTGCTGCGCTTGCTATCTTCTGGTTTGTATGTCATCTCTTAGTTGCGCCTTTTATCGGATAGGGACTGCTGGGTTTCCCTTAATTCTGAAATTATATTATTTTATTTTATTTTATTTGAAAAAAATGTCAAGTCTTACGCACCTGGATTTGAAATGGTATCCTTCCGTGCCGGGAGCGAGTATCATCCACTGAGCTATTTGGCTATATATAATTCTTCGGCAATAGCGCGTGTACACATCACCTGCCACATAACTTGGTGGTGGGTCTTAAATAAAATAGCACATAGAAATGTATTGAGTCTATAGCGCGTGTGCTGAGTAAACGTAGGTACATACACATCACATGTAGCTGTTACTTGCACACAACTTGGTGGTGGGTTTTATATAGAATAGCAGATAGTAATGTGCTCAGTCTATAGCGCGTGTACACATCACATGTCACTTGTACCTGGCAGATAACTTGGTAATGGGTTTAAAATAAAATTTCAGATAGGAATGTGCTGAGTCTGTATCGCGTGTGCTAAATAAAAGTTGGTGATACAGACCACATGTAGCTTGTACGTGGTACATAATCTGGTGGGGTGTTATAAATATTTGTGTTTGCATTACATTAGTGAGCCACATAGATGTGTATTGAGTATGTACGGCTTGTATTTAATAAACGTATTTATAGAAACAGTAGTAGCCCGTAGCGTAATGGTTAGTGCGTTCGACTGTCACGCTGGAGGTCTGGGATCGCTTCCCAGCCTCGTCCACCTAAAAACTAAAAAAGTTTTTTTTCAGGGCTACTGCCTCTTGCGGGGAATTGACAAATCCTCCAAGAGTATCACTTGTCACGAATAAGTGCTTCTCGTCTAGCCGTTCGGATTCGGCATAAAATTGTAGGTCCCTTCCATTCCTGTCGAAAGGCGCTCACAGGAATGGTTGCGAGTTGTTAGTCACTAGGCCCTGGTTCTTCATGAGCCGTTGTGCCACCCGATTTATTTTTTCTTATTTATAGAAACAGAGCCTGATGGTGGTGGGTTTCACTTGGTACATAAATTCAGTTGTAAACAGCATACATGAAGTTTACTTAGTACAGAGATTTTGTATAGCAATCCCATACAAACTTCAGTACATAACATTTACATTCAAGTTTCTGTACTGAGTGCATATCTTTTTCTCTCAGTGTAGGAGCCAACATAACGATAGTTCCCTTTATTTAAAAAAAAATCGATACACTAGCGGTAATTTGAAAACAACTTAGGACTAATTTATTCACTCAAAGTTGGGCATAACTTTGGGATTCTTACAGTCTTGAGAACTTGAGAAATAGTTTTTATTCACTCGAAGTTGATATTTTCAACTTTTGATTTTCAACTCTAGAGTTGATCAACGAAATAGTAGAAGAAAGCGAGTAAGGCCCCAGTTATAGCTATCATTGAAAACCATCATTGAAAAAGTTAACTGTTGATTTTGAGACCTTTCGAAAGTTTAGTCATTGAATATTTTAATGCAGAAATATAGCTTACGACTTTTAAATTATTTCACCTTCAAAAAAAATTCATTTTGACCCTTATCTTCCCCATAACGTAACTTTTAATTTTTTCAATGATCATTGGTAAGGTAGTTCATCATTGAAAAATTAAAAGTTACGTTATGGGGAAGATATGGGTCAAAATGAATTTTCACCATTTCTGTTTTTTCATTCATGATATTCAGTTGTGTAAACTTTTCGCTTTTGACTCCGAAAGGTAAAAAATCTTAAAATAAATAATAATTAAATAAAAATAGAGCTCTGTTTGAATTGAAATAATAATAAAAAAAATGTTTCGTGCAAATAACCTAGGTTAGGTTAGGTTAGGTTAAAGTGGCTGTCAGGAAAACGGCTGACACACTTAGACCATAATTAGGTCCGTTGTGATACCACATGATAGGAATGAGGAGATTATCCTCATTACGAAAACCATTCGGAGCTTTTTATGAAGCGAGAGAGACAGTGTATGTCTGTATTAGCCAGATCGCTTGGATCATTGAAAAAGTAGTCCCCCAGAAGGAGTCTCCGCCTCTGTGAAAGAGCAGGACATGTGCAGAGGAGGTGAGGAATTGTTTCCTCCTCCTCTTCGTCCATGCAACTTCTACAGAAGTCATTTGAGAAAACGCCAAGTCTTGTGGCGTGTTTTCCTATAAGGCAGTGTCCTGTTGTGACACCTATTACGGAGCCAATTTGTGATCTGCTAAGTGATAGCAAACTTTTAGAGCGCCTAGGGTCTAGCGATGGGCAGATTTCTTTTGTGGCCAGACATGTAGTAAGGTTTGTCCATCTAGAGTTTGCTTTCCTTGCAGAGTTTTGTTTTGTTTTGTTTTAGCAAAAGTTTACACGTAGCGATCGGTATACCTATGTTCCACCTGTTAGGCAAAACGGGCATTAGAGTTCCATTTCTGGCAAGTTCATCGGCTTTACACTTTCCCGGAATATCTCTATGGCCCGGCACCCAAAGAAGGTGAATATTAAACTGTTCCGCCATCTCTTCAAGATACGATCGACAGTTTTGGGCCGTAACGGAGTTGGTAGAGACAGAGTTGAGAGATTTAAGTGCTGCTTGACTATCTGAGAAGATGCGTATATCCGATGTTGATATCACGTTTTCTCTCAGCCAAGACAGAGCTTCTTTAATTGCCAGGATTTTCGCTTGGAATACGCTTCAGTGGTTAGGGAGCCGGAAGGAGAGACTTAAATTAAGTCTGTCTGAGTGCACTCCGCCACCCACTCCTTCCTCAGTTTTCGACCCATCAGTATAAAAATGAACTGAATCACCTTTGAGAGGGTCCCCAACGTCCCAAGATTCTCTTGAGGGTATAGTGACCTGGAAACTTTTGTCGAAATTTAGTTTGGATGTGGTGTAGTTGGAATGAATTCATAGAATAGAATAGATTCATATAAGTCTAGAATTTTAGTATGACCGATAGAGTTGTTGGTCCATTGAGAAATGGCTTTAAGGCGGACGGCTATGTTCGCAGCCATTTGCTTGCCATATATATCGAGGGGTGTGAGGCTGAGGAGTATGTCTAGTGCAGCTGATGGTGTCGAGCGGAGAGCTCCACTTATGCACATACTTGCTGATCTCTGGACCTTGCTCAGCTGGTCACAGTACGTAACTTTATCTAGAGCAGTCCACCAAATTGTTACCCCATAAGTGAGAATCGGTCTTACGACCGCAGTGTAGAGCCAGTGAGTTATTGCAGGGGATAGACCCCATTTAGTACCTATAGCTTTTTTAAAGGAGAATAAAGCAACAGTGGCTTTTTTAATTCTCTCTTGAATATTAGGTTTCCAACTTAGTTTTTTATCCAGTATGAGACCTTAATATTTGGCTTCATCTGAAAAGGAAAGTGGAACACCATTAATTGTTGGAGGATTTATCTGTGGAATTTTATATTTCCTTGTGAAGAGGACAAGTTCTGTTTTGCGGGGGTTTACACCTAGCTCACAACGTTCTGCCCATTTTATTAGCTTGTTAAGAGCGGTTTGAAGAAGTTCTGTAAGAACCTGGGGGTGTTTCCCTGATATAGCTATTGCAACATCATCGGCATACGCAATCACTTTGAATCCTTCACCCTCCAGGACAGTCAGTAAGTCATTTATGACCAAGTTCCATAGAAGTGGTGAAAGGACCCCACCTTGTGGTGTGCCTCTAGTGACAGATCTTCTAGTGGAATAGCCTCCCAATGCAGAGTTGATGACCCTACTTCCCAACATATGGTCTATCAACTTAATCAGTAGGCCGTCCACCTTCAAATTTTCCAGTGCTCCTACTATTGCACGGCCGCTGACGTTGCAAAAGGCGCCTTCTTTATCAAGGAAAGCCGCAAGCGTGTACTCTTTATGGTGCAGGGAGTATTCGATAGATCTTACTAAGGTGTGAAGAGCAGTTTCCACCGATTTTCCCTTACAGTAAGCGTGTTGTGCTTTAGAGATAAGGTTAAGCTCTATAGTGTCACGCAGGTGGATATCAATCAGACGTTCGAAAGTTTTAAGAATGAATGATGATAAGCTAATTGGTCTCAGGTCTTTTGGATTAATTTGGGAGTATTTTCCAGCTTTGAGTATGAAGACAACTTTCGCCTCTCTCCATAATGAAGGAATATGAATGAAATTCAGACAACCATTCAGTATAGTTTCCAGTATAGGAATTATGATATCTGAGGATCTCTGAAGTTCAGCAGGTATAATGCCGTCTGGTCCCGCGGATTTATAAGGTTGGAAGCTGTCTATAGCCCATTGGAGCTTGTCCCTTGTAATCAGACCTGGTATTTGATTGACCAAGTCATGTGACTGAGTGAATTCAGTATTTGAGACAATTTGTGAGCTACCTGGGAAGTGAGTATCAAGTAGCAAATTTAGTGATTCTTCACAGGATTTGGTCCAGGAGCCATCTGCTGTTTTAAGAGAGCTTGGCATCCCTGGATTGGTAGAGAGGACTTTCCTAAGTCTGGATGCTTCTGAAAAATCTTCTATTTTGTCACAGAAGTTCCTCCATGAAGTTCTTTTAGTTATCCTCATTTGTTTTTTATACACTTTCAGCGAGTTCTTATATTCATCCCAATCTAAACTTTCTCTGGTGTATTTAGCTCTGTTGAAAAGTTTCCTACATTCTTTTCTGAGCGGTTCGAGCCCTGGCTTCCACCAATGAGGTTTCTTTTTGCCCCTAATTTTAGTAAGAGGACAGGAAGTGATCATTGATTTGTTGAGTGCATTTGTTAGATCTTGGACTTTATTATCGAGATCAGTTTTGTTCAGGGGAGGATTGAAAAGGTCAGGTTTGATTAACTTTTTAAGAGTTTCCCTATATATGAGCCAATTTGTTTTCCGGTAGTTCCGGAAGGAAGGAGGCTTTTCAGTTTCATCATTTAGACTGAATTGAATGTATGGTCTGAGAACGAGTGCTCAGAAGATACTTTCCAATCCAATATCGATGAATGAACCATATCTGAGACAAGAGTGATATCTAAGACTTCTTGTCTATTTGTAGTTACAAAAGTTGGTACGTTTCCAACATTACTTAGAAGTAGGTTAGTAGTAAGAATATAATCGAAAAGAGACTCACCTCTGTCGTTAATATCCGAACTCCCCCATACTGTATGGTGCGCGTTTGCGTCGCACGTCGCACCCGATAATTAGGCGTATATTCTGCCGTTCTGCATCAGCGATCAGTCTCCTTAGCTTTACACTGGGGAGAGGGCCAAGATCGTCATGGCCAAGATAGGCGGACACTATCCAGTACAACCCTTTTTCGGTTTGTAATCTGACGGCCGTTACATCTCGATCGCTATATGTGCAAATAACCTACTTCTAGGAGAATTGGGCGTCATCTTTTTGGAGCAGTGAACATGATGCAGGGGAAGAAAATTTATCCCCTGAAAGGCGGAAATATAAAATGCTTTCCCGTGTTGCTATCGATAAATAGGACGACCATGATTTCGTTCTCGCCTCTCAAAAGCAACGACAATTATGGCTTTCTTATTTAATAAAGGATTCATTGCCTTTTGACGAAAGACGTTACGGAAAATATCGGTTTAATAAAAAAAAACTGGTTCTCGTTCGATCACCGAAGTCAAGCATCTTCGGGCGCGGTTAGTAGGGGAAAGTGAGTACGAAAGTAACAGTGGGTCGGTTGTAACATTCAACTTTTACGAAAAACTAATCCTGTATGCGTTTATTTTTTAATGTACAATTCATCACAATTACGTGCTGAATGCTTCCACAAAAAAACAAGTGTCAGCATTTATCACAGTGCCAGATAAAGTTTAAAATGTGAAATTTGAGTGCAAAACAATTTTTTTTGATTTTTGGTGATTTTTACTTTTTTTATTTAATATAGTTAACAATTTATTTAAATACAACAACGTTCTTGTAGTTTATTTTGTGCTGATTCGTATGAAATAAGTCTTCTAATGATGTGCTTAACAGTATCTCTTTAATTTATTTTTTATTTAAAAAAAAAAGGGGGGGACGTTTGTAACATTTTTTGTGGACGGTTGTAACATGTTACAACTGTCCACACTAAAAATGCAAGCTTGTCGTTTACTTTTTATATTTACAAGGAAAAGTTTATACGCGAGTTTAAAGTGAGCTATGCCACGTCAACGTATAAAGTCTGATCCACATCTGTGTCGTGTGTTGTGTTGTGGAGTCGTGTGTCGCTATCGCTACAATGTATTGCATGTGCGATGAACCATATTTGTCTCGTGTGTTGTGTTGCAGTGTGGCGCATAAAATATATGGAATGACAGCGACAAACGACTCCACAACACAACACACGACACAGATGTGGATCAGGCTTAAGAAAGAGCTCTCGAGGAATGATTTCAAGAGAGGTGTTAGTATATGAAGGCAGCAGAGGATGTCCTTAAAGTTGGGAGATCACTTCGAAGCATCGGAAGGATTCATAATATGTGTCATGTGACACTAGATCGTTTTGTACGTTAGACAAAATTGTTACGAGGCTCCCCTGGCGAAGCTGTTAATCCAGCTGTGGGATATCGAGCGCACAATCGAGTTTTCTCAGATGAATACGAAGTATGTTCTTAGAGTGATTGTGTATAAAAACAATAAAACTACCTGTTTTTTCCATTTTTTTTCTTTCGAAGTTGAAGTTGGATGCATATATTGACCGCTGAGCTGATTTATACTATGTGTTCCTTGGTTTTTTGAATTAAAAATGAAGTAAAACCAATTTAGTTATTTTGTTTACTATAATTTATGTGGTGTTACAATCGTCCTTGCAGTGTGTTACAACCAAAACACCCTAAAGGACGTTTGTAACATTTGACTTTAGCTTCTTTTTCACAGCATTGACTTGAAACAATCACGAGTTTAGAAATTATGAAAGTAGTTTATGAAAGCCAAATGTCCTCTCATTGATATGGACTTTCTTTCATTTCGTTACGTAAAGGAGTTTTCAAATTATGGTACAAAATATCAAAAATGTTACTTTCGTCCTCACTCTCCCCTACTTAGATGAGGACCGCATGAGCATTGAGTTTTTTTCTTGGTATTCTTTTGACTCCATGCTTCAGATGGAATGAAAATCCATTCCAATTATTCGGAATAAATAAAAAAGTCCACAATAAAAGCTCTCCCAAATAAATGCGAAACACTCGGTGCGGCGAAGAAACATTCGTCAGTCTTTTATTTACATGGTGATAAATGAGAGTGCCCACACCAACGCGGCGGAGAAACATTCGCCTTTAAAAATTTATTTAGAGGATGACAAATGAGAGTGCCCTCACCAACTGCGAATGTTTCTTCGCCGCACCTCATAATTCGCATAATATAATATATTATCCCGAATATTTTATTGAAAAAGGAAACACAAAATTCTTTTTCCAAATATTTTGAATATCTAAAATGAATAAAGGAACATATTCACACTCAAATGCAAACTTATTCTAATGCAAACCAAAAGTTGAAAATGACGTCTTGTGTGTCATGCTTAACAAATGAGAATGACGATCGACTAGCAGTCCAGGTATACTAGGTCCATGACTGCCACTATCAAAATGCAATTTCCGCATTCAAGATCGTATCCAAAGCGATTTGGACAGATTTGTGCTGTAATTGCTCTGAAAAAGCTATTGCAACAACAAATCAAGGTATCTGAACATTTTTGGATAGGTTGACACCGTCTCGGATAGCTTTCTTAACGCAAGGAACGTTAATGGGAAATGAATGTTTTAAAAAATCCCATTTAATGCAATTGACACAGCAAAAACCTTGAAAAACGGATCAAATTTAACTGGGATCAAATTTAACCAACATTTTAACGCAATTGACACACGGCCTAACTCTTAAGTAGGATTCCAAAATAAACGGTTTGCTCAAGAAAAAAGTCTAAGTCTTTTTACTTATTTATACGCATAACACCATCACCGAGACGTTAGGACACCCACGTAAGAAACGATTTGAAAATATGGACAAAAAACCCTTAAACACTTTTTTGTTGTACTTTTTTTTCAGATTTTTGCAATTTTTATCAAGAAGAAACAACGCCCAAAATTTTAAGTTCAAATAGACAAACTGGAAATAAGGCCCAAAAAAAGCTTAAATTGTCAACAACAACAAAAAATAGAAAATAATGAAGTTACGCCCCAAATGCAAGGAAATAACGCCCAAAACCAAAATCTTGTCCAACGAAAAAATCGATGAAGGTACACGATAAGCAAGGTTTAAATAGTATTTCTTTTGTCTATTTCTGAAGAAATACTGCTGTCCAAAAAAAAAAGTGTTGACTGAGCATACCCTAAACGGAGCGACAAAGTCACGTGAGCGGGAAATAGACACATGAGCGATATGTTTTAATAAATTCCGTTAAAATTTTGTTTGGAAAAATAGCCAAAAATCGAGGATAGAACGCCTAAATTTTACATAAACAATTTACGTTCAAAATATTTTGGTGACATTTCCAAATAATGATTTGAAGAAAAAGTGGCGATATATATTATAAGGATGATTTTCCAATTTGGGCGCTTATTCCTTGGGCGTCATAAAACCACCATAACATTGAAACATGATTGCTGGGGCTACAATAAGCGGTATTTTGATAGCTTGTTTTGGCACTTTCAAGTAAATTAGATTAGTACAGGAAAATTAGCAAAAAAAACTTTCGTTTTATGGAATGAAATATAAGA